>JAKSZT010004976.1:64207-174558 GCA_026826555.1 Tolypeutes matacus
TTTATATATCATTTTACAAATGTTTGTATGTATTGTGAGAATTTTGACTTTTACCCATAATAAAAAAAAAATAAATAAATAAAAAAAAAAAAAAAAAAAAGAAATATATTAGGGTCTTTTCCAGCTCTGGGCTATTACAAATAAAGATACTTTGAACATTAAAAAAAAAAAAAAATTGTATTCACCACAAACATTAAAAAGTACAGTAGTATCTGAGAAAAAAATGAAGCATCATGCTCCCCACATACACTCTCTGAAAGCAGTATTGGCCTCCTGGCATCATTCTCTGTTTCTCGCCAGGCCTCTGGGGGTGGTGGTGGTGTTGTCCTCGATGTCGAGGTGGTTGTTGATGTTGTTTGCTTGTTTCTATAAAAATACAACGGGTTAGTGCACACGGGCTTCTGCTCAGCCATTACCTGATCTTCCTGTCTAACTGTATGTCCTGGGTGTTCTGCCAGGTCAGTAGACTGGTTTTAATGGCTCCATGATTTTCCATACTTTGAGTACACCACAGGTTATTCAACCATGGCCCTGTTGGCAGATTATCTCTTAAATTTAGGACTTCGCTCAGCTCTGGATGCTGTTCTCTGGATCCATCTGTTTCCCTGCATCCATACCCCATCTTCTGCCAACAGCTCTAGAAAGTTCAGAATCCCCTTTAGCTTGTTCACACACCCCCCAAACACACACACACATCTAATGGGTCATCAGGTTCTATGAGTGCAGCTCCAGAACATGGGTGCAGCTCCTGTATGTCCATCCCCTTTTTTCACTGTCTCTTCTGCCACCACCCTAGCCCAGCCTCCATCGTACCTCTCCAGAGCCATGTCTGCACATCTCCTGTGGGCCCCCAGTCAGCCTCCCCAGATGGCTGTCCACTATCTTTCCTGCCCACATTCGCATCTGCTCGCAGCTTGGACACCCTTCCTGGAATCTCTGTCGATGAGTGCATGCTGTCCTAGCACACCTAGGCCAACACCACCAGTTGAGTCAGAGGCTTGGCTGTGGCTGGCAGTGCTGTGTTGGAAAAGCACTTGTCCGTTTTTGAAAGCTTCACCTCTACTCACACCCCCACTAAACCTGATTTCCACCTCTTTGTCTCCTACAGTGAGAGTTCCCTATTTCATTGACTTGAAAAAACCACAGGAACAAGGATTGAATCACACCTGTAATTACTATCTGCAGCCAGAAGAAGATGTGACTATTGGAGTGTGGTGAGTGTGGGCTGCTCTGTGGCTGTCCCAGGGGACAAGAGGGGCCCTGGAGGGTATAGACATGCTGTCCTTGATGTCAGGCTCTTGCTTGTCCATTTTCATCTTCACCCATTCCTTTTCCAAAGGAAGATGGTAGCTAAAATTGATCCAAATGGTGCAAGATGAAATGGTACTAAACACCATTCTGAGGTTTTCAAAACAGGTTTACAAACCAGATTGCTTTTTACAGAGAGTTCTGTTTCTGGGGGTAAGGGGAGAGGTAGAGGAAACAAGCTAGAAACCGGGAAAATAAAGCCCAGAATTGCAAATACAGATTTGCTATACACCTTGTCTTTTCAAACAAGCAAATGTCTAGACACTAAAAACATATTCATACCTGTTGGCAGTTGATGATGTTGCCTGTTATCTTCTTAGTGTTTACTTTTTTAACTATAGATTTAGATTGGACTTAAGCTCTGTGACTTCTTTGTATCTCCTTGGAATATGTTTTAATGGTTTTTGTTTTTGTTTTTTAACGGACAAGTAGATGTTTCCAAACAACCGAATTAATTGAATGTGATTGGCCAGCCTGCTGTAGCATTTTCTCTTTTCTCTCAGAAGCAGCTCCAAATCACTGCCCTTTATCCAGCTGAGTTTATTATCCAGTAGCTGTAAAGTCTCTTTCTGCTGTCTCTGAAAACCACTGTGTATGTGAGAAGTTTCTAAATGAAATGTTGTGAGTAGCTTCCCAGTGTGGTTTGTAAGGAAGTTCAGACATTTCTGATAATGCCAGGAAGATCTGATCCTTGGTAAAGAATATAAAATGAGAAGGGAGATTCCTGTGCTTAGTAGCTGATGTTGTGATTCATTTATTTTCATGTTCGCTTTTGATTAATCTACATTTACAGACTGCTGGTGGGACACTTCAGCTTTCTATCTTTTGTCAGAAGCTTGATATGTTTTGCTCAGAGCTCTTTACTGGAGATTGGTTGGCCTTCCTGTGGGTTACTGTGTATGTCTGTTTTGAAGAATTGCAGGTTTAATAGGAATTTTTTACTCAAATAGAATAGTTATGTTGCGGGCAGTGTCTGCTGTAGTGTGCTGATTAGGCCAAAAGCACTCAGAGTATCTACGTGAATGATCAGCTACCCACAGTGTTCTTTAGTGATAACAATGGCCACTCTGAGAGTAGTGTCAGAAAGGTTGTTGTCGTTGGACGCCTGCTCCATGCCTGCCATCCGTGTCCCTGTGGGGTCACAATGACAGTTGGGGCCCTTGGGTCAGCAGCAGGCCCCTACTCAGCAGCTGCCTTCACCCGCACCCCCAGCCTCCTGGGGGAAGGTCTTAGAACCCCTAAGTGACACCCGAGGGACACTCTAAATCCCCCACTTGGCAGCACAAAAGGAGAGGCCCAGGAATGTGGGCCCTCCCCAGTGGTTAGAAGCAACCTAGGCCTTTGTCAGGAATCCCAGGTTTGGAATAGAATGGCTCCTGGAACACATCAGCTCCCAACACCTTAGAAATGTACCTTTCCATTCCACAGGTTCATAGTTGTATGGGAAACATAATTGTAACGGTCAGACCCACCCAAGAATGTGGTCCTCTTGAAACAATCAGAGAGCCACATGAGAATGAGATGCTAAAACTTAAGAGCTGGAAAATAAGAAATTGTTTGGGTTTTTTGTTTGTTTTGTTTTGTTTTTGTTTGTTTTTTTTTTGAGATACCAGGGGCCAGAGAATGAACCTGGGGCCTCGTATGTGGGAAGCCAGCACTCAACCACTGAGCCACATTGGCTCCCCTGAGTTGGTTTTTTCGTTTGTTTTGCTTATTGTTTGTTTTTTGTTTTTGTTTTTGTTTTTTTTTAGGAGGTACCAGGAACCAAACCTGGGACCTCCAATGTGGGAAGTAGGCACTCAAGTGCTTGAGCCTCATCTGCTCCCTGAACTTGGTTATTTAATTAAAAAAAAAAAAAAAAAGATTCTTGCCACTAGTATCCAGAATGAATTTGAATAAGTTTTACAGAAAAACTTAATTCATACCCTCCCTGGTGATGAATAGTATATGATTTAGTGTCTCCCTAAAGGAAAATTTGGCCAGGCTGGGGTCTGGCAGAAGGTGATTGCCCGTGAGGGCTGGGTGAGGCAGCCTGCTCTCGAGAGAGCTTCTGCTTGGGGCCATCCCAGTCTGGCTGCATCGGCTGCTCCTGACGTGCAAGATTCCTCCTGCAGAGCTGAGGCTGCTCCAAGATGGCTTGTTAACCAGCTCTGAAAGCTGGAGTGTGTTTTACATTAGGAATGGCATTTAAGGATGGCTGGGTTTCTAGTTAGTGTCGCTGAGTTGGGTCATAGGGTAGCATGAGTTGGATTGTGGACAGCTTATAAATATGGATAAGTCTGAGGAGAGCTGCTGTTAATCCCACCAGTACTTGTCAGCTGCTCACTCCATGCTGGGCCCAGTGGGAATGATGACTGATTAGGTGATTCAGCTGGGCTCTCACCCTTATAGAGCTTACAGTTTACAAGGGGCTTGGCTGGGACCCCATCCCCTGGTAACTGCCGTCAGTGCCAGCTTTTGAGGCCTGTTTGCAAGTCAAGAAATGCTCCTACTTAAGCTGTGGTGAGTCATCCTCAGAGCTTTGAATTAAGGAGTTCTTTGTTCTAGTAATGGTGCCAATTTGACCCCCACCCCACCCCATCCATCCTCCTGTTGAGTGGGTCTGTGTTAGGTGGGAACCCTGAGTGCCCTCCCTCTCCCTGCTTGCAGGCACACTGTCCCTGCCGTCTGGTGGAAGAACGCCCAGGGAAAGGACCACAGCTGGTATGAAGATGCCCTGTCCTCCAGCCACCCCATCATCCTGTATCTTCATGGAAATGCAGGCACTAGGTGAGTGGGCCCCCAGGTGCATCCCCCCCCCCCACTGCACACTCCCCTTGGGTGGGGAGGGTTCTGGCCCTATCAGCCCATAACCACCAGGGACAAATCTGTGGTCTGACAAAATCAGGTCACTGACCCCTGGCCACGAGGGAGGGGGCACACCAGGAGGCACCTGAAGTCCTTGCCAGCTTTATCCCACAGACATGCTGGGACTTGAGTTCTTGTTCTTGCTTTTAAGATAAGCAGTTGGGCTCCTTTCACGCTATGTGATGGAGTACTCAGAAGGGGAAGGGCAGTGCCCATGTGGGTGGGAGAGGGAGTCTGGGCATGAGGATATGTTTTTAGGGTCATGGTGGCTGCAGCTTTCTCAGGCTGTGTGGGCAGCCAACCAAGAACTGCCTAGAGGGTCTGGCAGGGCTGTGAGCGCCAGTCAGCGAGGCTCCAGGGCAGTGCTAGTGGGTGGCAGGGGGAGAGAGCAGGAGTCATTTTATGGGCAGAACCAGCAAGGAGAACAGTACATGGGCCTTTCTGGAGGGGAGAGCAGGGCATGGTGGGCGTCTTGGCAGGGAAGTCGTGCCATGGGCATTGCAGAATGAGCCCAGACAGCATGACGCAAGAGGCTGGTGGACACCAGAGAGTGCAGCGCTTCCAGCTCCTGCTTTATGCTGAATCGTGTGCAGCTCTGCTCCGCATTTCCTTCTTTGTCTGGGACAAAGTTTCTCTTCTCCTTTCCAAAGAGCAAGTGGCTCCAAATAGCTTTCGTAGCATCTAGAGATGAGAAACTTTGTAGTTTGCTGTGAATATGGTTCAGTTCAGCAAAGCCAATCACATGGGCAAAAGACAAAACCTGCTTATAATGTCAGGTTTAAAAGGAATATTGTGGCCTTCAAAGGCTTCTTGTTCCCGGCCTACTCCCTCCCCCAGAGACTGCCTGTGCTGTGGGTTTTGCCTGCCCTCTCCCTCCTTGCGCTCCTTCCCGTCTTCACCGGGCTGCATCACAGCCTCACCACTGCTTCTTGGTGCCTTCTCAGACCCCCCATCATGTGTGGCTGCTGCCTGGGCTCTCCATGGTTCCCTCTGGCAGGTGGGCCTCTCACCTGAAGGGAGCCGGCCCTCGGATGACAGCTACAGCAGGGGCTTCCCAGGGCCAGACCCCCGGACTGCTATGGCGTGCCGTGTTATGCTCTGGATCCCCTCTTCCTTTGGCTCCATGTAGGAAATTTGGAAATTTAAGAAAAAAGCCTCCATGAACTCTTCCAAAAATAACAAAAAACTGTTGGAGTATTTCCTTCCCTTCTTGAAACTCATTCCTTTGTATTATGTTGGTTTTCCTCCATGTCTTGTCTCCTCCCAAACCCCTCTCTACACGCACACACTTGAAATGGTCAAAATGTTCATTAAAGAAAAAAAAAAAAATACACACACACACAAAGCAATTCTGGAGTGTGGAGAGGGTGAAAGAATCCTTCACTGTCTGCCGCCCCCACCCAGTGCTGCTTGCCTCCCAGGGCTGCCCTGTTCTTGCGCTGGTGTGTGTTCATAATAAGGAAAGACTGCAGCTCAGTCAGAGAGTGAGAGGAGGCGATTCTTTGTTCTCAGACAAAGAAAAATAAACCTGGCAAACCATGTGAACATACAAGAGGATGTTCGGCCTCCGTAATAAGGGCTCACGAGCACTCTGGTTTCTGCGCGAGGGGCTAGGGAAGCTGCCATTCTCACTCTCCTGGGAGAGATCAGAGCCTCTTTGAAGAGAGATGGGCAATCACTGTCTGGACTACTATCACACCCCCCTTCAACCCAGGGACTCCAGGTCTAGGGAAGCACCTCACACAGAGGGAGGCCCCATGTGCCAGGGGGTGAGGGTGGGTGAAGGCAGGAGACCACCTCCATGACTGCTGAGTGAGGACCAGCTGAGGAAAGTGCACAGGCGCTAAGGAGCGTGCTCCAACTTGGCCAAGGTTGACAGAATAAGAGAGACAGGCTACAGGAGATGTGCGTGGCACACTCTCAGCCCTGTGCGTAAGTCAGTAAGTGCACTGCACCCGCGTGTCCAGGTAGTCTCTGTGCCCTCAGGAGCTGAGGCAGGGAGCTGGGTGGTGGGAGGCCCACTGTAAACCCTTTAGTGTCTTCTGAATTGTGTGCAGCACCTATTCAAAAATAAACACTAAAGGCAATAATTCAGCTATCTCCCTGCAGTGCTAACTCTCCCTTGCTTGGCTTGGTGCTGCCAGAGGCATATGTGGAGCCACTGAGGGTAAGGGGGATGGTTGCCTTTACCACTGCAGACCTCCCCAGGGAGACACCCCCCCCCGCCCCATGTAGACTGCAGGTCCTTCCTGTTTGAGAGGCTGCACTAACGCCTACTTCTTTTCCTTCTCCCGTGACACTCTAGGGGAGGAGACCACCGCGTGGAGCTGTACAAGGTAAGGTGCACAGCTGGCGCAGGCAGATAGTTCTTGTCAGGGCCTGAGCAGAGCGGGCCTCACTGTGATTGTGAGAGGCAGCCATGGTTGGTCTTCTTCGATAGTCTGCCTTGTATGGACCTGCTGGGGGTGGCAGCACCCTGGCTGATTCAGCCATACAGCACTTCCCATAGTCCTTCCTCTAGCTACGTTATTCAAATTCAGAAGGTATTTACTCTGTGTGTCCTATGCCAGTTTCTGGCAGATTAGATTGAAAGGAGTTTGGAATGGTTTTTAAATGTTGAATTACTCTTGTGTGGAATGAATAAAGAGAAATGTTTGGTCAGAGGGCTGCCCTCACTGCCGAGCTGCAAGATCATGGAATTCTCAGGGCACAGAGGTTTCCCACATCCATGGGGCACATGTCAGCTCTGCACTGAAGACCCTGGGCCCACCGTGGAAGCATCAGCAGGCCTTCCCAGACAACAGGGAGGCACACCCATGAGCCAGGTGCACAGACCCTGAAATAGGCCATTGCCCCCAGTTTTCTAGGAGCCCACCCACCTTTGGCTCCCTCACACCTCCTCTGAAATGAACACATGTGATTACTAACAGGCAGAAAAAGGATATAAACCCACACAGGGCTGCATTCTGGCTCTAAACTCTTGGGGGTGCATTTCTCCATAAACTTTGTGTAAATTGGGTCGTCAGGGAAGGAGGATGTCTGAGAAGTGTCTTCCCTCCTCCAAGGAGCTCACAGCCCCTCTGCACTCACCCTTGCCAGGATAGACAGCAGTGGGTGGGCTCTGTGGGGGCCTGGTGCTGGGCCTGGGGGTAGGTCACAGGCTGCCGCGAGGTACAGGCCCTCCTCCAGATCACATCCTTCCAGGTAACAGAACCATCTGGGCAGTAAATTGAAGTCTCTCCACCTTCTTTCTCCTCCCAGTCCACTAGGAAATTCACAGACAAAAGTTCCTCAAACAGCCTCCTCTCTTGACTTCCTTATTCACACCCTTTCACCCTAAACATCCCACAGTCATCACCATTGAGAAAAAAACTAGAAATTGTCTTTGTTTATGACTGCAAGGGTATGAAGAATACAGGGACACACAGGTGTAAAGGAGAGGGGATGGGCCATAGACAGAAGGTGGAAGGGCTGCAGAGGCACCTGCTGGCTCCCTCAGTGGGTGGGCCTGGGGGAGCTGTAGGCTCTCCCGCCATGGCCCTGCCCTGGTGAGGGCATGTGCAGTGGGCTCTTCTGGCACGCAGTGCTGCCCAGTCTGGTCTTGTTCCTCACAGGGGCTACGAGTGGTGATCTATGGGGAGATGAGTCCAACTAGTCTATAGAGGTTTTTATTATAAAATAACAGTGAGGAAAAAGAGCTGGGTTGCAATGCAGGGTCCCAAGGTGAGGTCTCCTTGCTCTGGAATTCCTCCTCCTGAGTCTGCCATCGTGCTGGGCTCTTCGAAGCCTGCTGGCAGCACAGGGAGTTCTGCAGAGCCCTGAGAACCAGAAAGTTACCACTGGGCATCCTCGGCCTCAAATGGGGCTGAATCAGAGGCTACCTTCAGACAGGAATATGGGCATCCTGGTTTGGGGGGCTGGAGGAGCCTGTGAGGTGGAACCCCCGAAGCTGTGGACTGGCCAGCTTGTGCCGGCCTCCTTATCACATCTCCTCCCTGTGCAGGACACAGAGGCCAAGGCCAGAGAGCTTTAGGAAGAGGCAAGTTGCTCTGGATAGAGAGGCTTGGATTTGTTGCCAAAATGTTTATTTTTCACTTTGCAGGTGCTGAGTTCCCTTGGTTACCACATTGTCACCTTTGATTACAGAGGTGAGATTTCTTTTGGAGGAGGCATCTGAGCATGCCCAGGCTTCCTGGCAGGCAAGCACTGTACCACTCTGAGCCTTGGCTTCACTTGCTCGTCTATAGAATCACCTCTTGGGGTCAGTGAGGATTCAGTGACATGAGATGCGGCTAGCACTCTGGGGATGGGTGATGTTACGGAATACTCTCGCTGTGCCCCTGCTCCTGCCTGGCTCTGCACTCAGAGGCCTCCAGCCTCCAGCCTAGCCACTGCGGCCTCTGCCCCTGACTGTTCGTGTGTCTCTGTCTCTGCCCCCATCCATGTGTCTGTCCCCGTGTATCTGTTCCCATGTTTCTGCCCCTGTCTCTGTCTGTGCCCCCAGTCATGTGTCTTTCCCCATCCCTCTGCCCCTGGCCACGTGTCTTTCTCCATGTCTCTGCCCCCGCTGTGTCTGTGCCCCCAACCATGTGTGTCTCCCCATGTCTGCCCCCATCTGTGAGTCTGTCCCCATGTCTTTGCCCCTGTTCGTGAGTCTGCCCCCGGCCATGTGTCCGTCCCCATGTGTCTGCCTCCGACTATATGTCTGTCCCTGTGTCTCTCAGGGCCTCTTCCCTTATGTTGATTGCTATAGCCCTGGAGTGGCGTACATCCTGCCACACTCACTCCTGTGGGTTTTTGTGATACAGCAGAACCTGCTCTTCCTGACCCTTGTGCTGTATCCTCTCAGATCATTTGACAGTGACTCACTGCTGAGCAGCTAAAAATGACAATTGCACTGGACCTTTCCTGGAGACTCCGAGAGGAGGAGGAAGGCCCTTGGGGAGGATTCTTTTTTTTTTTTTTTTTTTTTTTTTTAATTTTATTTATTTATTCATTTATCCCCCCCTTGCTGCTTGTGCTCGCTGGGTCAGCTAACCACGCCGTGCAGGCGGGCTTGCCTTCACCAGGAGGCCCCGGGAACCGAACCCGGGACCTCCCATATGGTAAACGGGAGCCCTACTGATTGAGCCACAGCCGCTTCCCGGGGAGGATTCTTTTCCAAGATTTATGCCGGGAAATTTTGTAATTTGGGGACAGGGATGGTTATACAGATAAGATGCTGATTAGATATTAAGATGAAACCAGAGTCCCTTCCTTTTTGGGTCAGTGGTCAGAGTTGCCTTGACCCCAGAAGTCTCCTCTGTGTGTTCTGGGAACCTCCTGACTCCTTTACTGCCATCTAGAGCTGGGCAGTACTGGGTGGAGAAGCCAGGACCCAACAGGCAGGCGTTCCTGTCCCAGTGTAGTCCAAGGGAGTTTCACTGGCCCTTCTCTGGGGAGTCAGGCTGGCCTGGGCCCTGTCGGCCTCATCCCAGGTGGGCCCAGCCTGCCTGGGCCCTGTCGGCTACCCCCACAGACTTCAGTGTTGGGAGGTCAATGTGCATGCTTGGTGGCTGGCAGGGTGTCTGACTGCCCGTCTGCACAGCAGTTCATCAGACATGTGCCTGGCTGGCCCATTTGGGTTTAGGGATTGTAAAGGGTTAAGGAAGAGAGGGCATGTAGGGACATCCCTTCACATGAAGCTTCCCTTGCCCTACACCAGATGAGGCCCTGGCCTGGTAGTAAGTGAGAGGCTGCACCTGCGCCCTCTAGAGGCCATTGAGGATACCCACAGCAGGGCCGGTGCCAGCTAGGGTGCACTGGGGCATACTGAGGCTTTGGGGACGTGATCTTCTGTCTGAGTTCTTCTACTTGACAATCAAATATGCAGCCCTCCAACTTAGAGTGACCACCCAGTAAACCAGGGTCAGGGGTCAGGGGAGTCAGCGGGGGAGGTCAGCTTGAGGGGAGGTTCTCATGGGTGGGAAAATGTGTTAGGGACACACGGACAGCCTCTCAGAGCTCAGCAGGAGGGTCTTCTACACGTTTGAAGAGGAGCCCCCTCCCTTGCCAGCCGTCAGGGGACACCACCAGTCATGGGCTTCCTCGTGTGTGCACCCACACATGTGGTGTGCTGTGTGTATACGTGCATGAGTGAGCAAGTGTGTAGTGGGCGTGAAAGTGCATGGGTGTGCCCATATGTGGCATGTGTGTCCCTGGCCTGTGTGACCTGGCCTGTTTGACTTCTCCCTGTTGTTTCTCCCTCAGGGTGGGGCGACTCAGTAGGAACGCCATCTGAGCGGGGCATGACGTATGATGCCCTCCATGTTTTTGACTGGATCAAAGCTAGAAGTGGTGATAACCCTGTGTACATTTGGGGTCATTCCCTGGGCACTGGGTAAGTATGGGGGGGTATGCAAGAAAAAGGCAGGGAGGTACAGTGGGAGGTGCCTAGAGGCACATGGAGACATGGGAGAGAGATCTGGGGAGATGACGGAGTAGGGACACTGAGAAGATGCCAGGGGAGACCAGGGCTGGGGGCGCTGCCCAGGTGAGATGCAGGAGAAAGATGGGGAAACACCTGGGGGGTGGCGCAGGTGTGTTCATCAGCCTGGGACTGTGGCTGAGGGCTGGCTGTGTCTTCAGAGCTCGAGTGGAGCAGCACTGACATTCTCAGGAGGCACTTGGCTCCGAGTCTCCTGACTCAGTTGTGTGAATCCTGACATTTTTTATTCTTATAATTTATTTATTTATTTTTTTTTTTTTTTAAAAGATTTTATTTATTTATTCATTTATCCCCCCCTTGCTGCCCGTGCTCGCCGGGTCAGCCAACCACGCCGTGCGGGCGGGCCCGCCCCCACCAGGAGGCCCCGGGAACTGAACCCGGGGCCCCCCACATGGCAAACGGGAGCCCTACTGATTGAGCCACAGCTGCTTCCCTATTCTTATAATTTAAAAAAAAATTTATAAGAGAGGTTGAGGGGTGTACAGAAAAATCGTGCATAAAATAGAGTTCTCATATAACACTATTATTAAAACCTTGATTGGTATAGTACTTTTGTTGCAATTGAAAGACCATTTTTGTAATTGTACTATTAACTTTATTCCCTGGTTTACATTAGGGTTCACTGTGTTGTACAGTCCTATGAATTTTTTAAAAATTTGTATTCTAGTAACATGCGCAACCTAAAATTTCCCCTTTTAGCCACATTCAAATAGAATTCAGAGCTGCTAATTGTGTTTACAGTGTTGTGCTACCATCACCACCATCCATCACCAAGGCAACCCTGACTTTGAAGTCCAGGTGCTGGTGCTGCACTTGGGTGCCAACCAGGGCCCCTTGTAGACAGGGCTACTCAGCTCACCTGAGAGCTCAGAGAGGGCGCCCTGAGTGATCCAATTCCTACATCTGCCCAGCCAGAAGCACTGTCACATGCCACTGGTGGTACCCAGAGTTACTTTTACTGATGTGAGGTCCAGAGTGTTTCTAAGAGGACCCACCACTCTTAATGCCCAGGACCCCAAAAACTTCAACATCTGCCCCTCTTTCTGCTGCCTTTCTGCTGGTGGCCCCGTGGAGTGGCAGAGGTCTCAACTCTTGCTCCTCACCCAGAACCTGCAGTCCAGCCTGTGTCTCAGCCAGAAGTGTGTCAGGGCAGGGCCCCTGTGTCGTCCCTCATGGGGAGGAGGACCAGGGCGAGGTTCTGCCCTCAGCGAGGCCCCAGGGAGCAGGGGAGCAGCCTGGGTGCACTGAACCCTTCCCACCGTAGAGAGACCTGTGCCTTCCGCACAGGAGCCCCAGGGGTGGTCCCAGGATGGCAAGGAGCCCCTGAGCTTGGCAGGACCCCACACCCATGCTGCCTCATCTGGGCAGCATGGAGACAGGCCACAGCCTCCTTCACGCCACAGCGGCCCAGCAACCTCTGCCCTCCTGGGTGTCTCAGAAGGTGCCCATACCATCCTCAGGCACAAGCTCCGGACAAAGGACAATGTTGCCTGAAGGAGGCTGGACCTGTTGGGCAGTACGTGGCCTTCGCTGTCACCTGCCTTTTCCAAAGTGGTCCTCTAGGGTCCTATGTCTGACTGCAGTCCTGGCAGGTGTTGTCCTGCCACATGGTCCCCAGAACACCTTGGTGCACAAACAGCCTTGATCTCTGCTGGGCTCACGTCTCTCTAGTTTTGTTTATAATGTTATTGTGTGTGTGTGTGCTTTATCTTTGTTTTGTGTTGTTTTTGCCATTGGGAAACATCTTTTTTACATACATCCCTCAAATCCCACCAATATCTTGGAGAGTCACTTTCCAGTTCTCTGGTCATTTTCCTGTATTAGAACAGTCTCATCTAGAAAATTTCTGTAGTAGTTGAACTGAATTATTTGTTTCCTTCTCCCTAGGGTTGCAACAAATTTGGTGCGGCGCCTGTGTGAGCGAGGTAAGAACTTATCTGCAGCCGTTCACATGGGCCAGGAGGGGTGTGGCTACCCAAGGGAGCTCCAGGAGATGCTTTCCTCCTGGCCCACAGGCCAGGCGTCCCTCCTCCACATCATTGATGGGTGTTTCCAGGCCATCTCTAACTCCCCCTTGGCCTGGTTGTTAGCATGTTGGGGATGCTCACTACATTTTGGGCCCTTTTCCAAGTTGTGGGTATGCCACCATCCTTCTTAAAGATGGGACACTCAGTGACAACGTTGGGCAAGGCTGATGCCTGCTCAGGTCAGCACTGACCTCCTTGGCCAGCACAAGCTCAGCACCAGGGCAGAGACCTGGCAGACCAAGCCCTAACTCTCCTTCTGGTGCCACCAGAAAAAGCTCATGGTTCCCAAGAAGCCTGACACAGCATTACCAAGACCCTGGTCACAAATAAGCAGTACTACCAGGTTGTAGTTTTTGGAGAATGGCCAAACCTATTCGAGACCCTGAGGCCCGCGAGGCCACACTCAGCACCCTTTCTTGAAGAGAATATTCTGCCCCGGTTGAGTGGACTTGGCAGCCTTGTCAAATATTAATTGGCCATAGATGTGAGGGTCAATTTCTGAACTCTCAGTTTGATTCCACTGGTCTGTAAGTCTGTCCTTGTGCTAATACCATGCTCTTGATTACTGTGGCTTTGTAATAAATTTTAAGATTGAGAAGTGTGACTCCTCCAACTTTGTTCTTTTCCAAGATGTTTCTGGCTGTTCGGGGACCCTTACCCTTCCAAATAAATTTGATAATTGGCTTTTTCATTTCTGCAAAGTAGGCTGTTGGAACTTTGATTGGGATTGCATTGAATCTGTAAATTAATTTGAGTAGAATTGGCAGCTTAATATTTAGTCTTCTAATCCATGAACATAGAATGTCCTTCCATTTATTTAGGTCTCCTTTTAGCAATGTTTTGTCATTTTCTGTTTACAGGTCATTTACATCCTTGATTAAATTTATTCCTAGTTATTTTATTCTTTTAGTTGCTATTGTAAATGGAATTTTTTCCCTTGATTTCCTCCTCAGATTGCTCTTTACTAGTGTATAGAAACACTACTGATTTTTGTGTGTTGATCATATATCCCATCACTTTGCTGAATTTGTTTATCATCTCTAATAGCTTTGTTGTAGATTTTTCAGGACTTTCTGTATATAAGATCATGTCATCTGCAAATAATGAAAGTTTTACTTCTTTTCCAATTTGGATGCCTTTTATTTCTTTTTCTTGACTAAACGCTCAAACTACAATTTCTAGCACTATGTGGAATAACAGTGGTTAACTTCTCTATATTTGTGAATTACCCAGTTCTCTGCCTGTTGATTTCCAGCTTCATTCCATTCTCTGTATAATTTCTTTTAAATCTATTGAGACTTGTTTTGTGACCCAACGTGGTCAATCTTGGAGAGGGATCTATGAGCCCTTGAGAAGAACATATATCCTGCTGTTCGGGAGTAAAATGTTCTGTATATGTCTGTTAGGTCTAGTTCATTTATCAGCTATTCATGTTTTCTCTTTCCTTATTGATCCTCTGTCTAGATGTTCTCTCAATCGAAGAGAGTGGTATTTTGAATTCTCCAGTTTTTATTACTGTAGAGATGCCTATTTCTCCCTTCAGTTTTGCCAGTGTTTGCCTCATGTATTTTGGGGCCCAATATATAGGTACATAAATATTTATGATTGTTATTTATTCTTGATGGATTGCATCTTTTATTAATATATAGTGTCTTTCTTTGTCTAACACTTTTGCATTTAAAGTCTATTTTGTCCAATATTAGTATAGCAACCCCAGCTCTTTTTTGGTTACTGTTTGTGTGGAATATCTTTTGTTAACCTTTCACTTTCAACCTATTTGTGTCTTTGGGTCTAAGGTAAGTCTCGTAGATAGCATATAGCTGGATCATACTTTTTTATCCATTCTGCCAATCTGGATCTTTTGATTGGGGATTTTAATCCTTTAGCACTGAAAGTTATTACTATGAAGGCAGTACTATCTCTTTATCTGTCTGAATTTTATTCTGCTTACAAAGGACTCCAGGAGTAGGATTAAGACCCTTCCTTATTCATTTGGGACACACCTTAACTGAAGTAACGTCATTAAAAGGTCCTGTTTACAATGGGTTCACAACCACAGAAATGGATTAAGTTTAAGAACATATTTTTCTGGGATACATAGCTCCAAGCAGTCACAGGTAGTATTGATATCTGAACAATATTTAGTCTTCCCATGAACACAGAATGTCCTTCCATTTATTTAGGTCCTCTTTTAATTTATTTCAGCAACATTTTGTAGTTTTCCATGTACACGTTCTTTACATCTTTGGTTAAATTTATTCCTAGATATTTCTTCTAGTTGCTATTGTAAATGGAATTGTTTTCTTAATTTCCTCTTCACATTGTTCATTACTAGTATATAGAAATATCACTGATTTTTGTGTTAATCTTGTACCTTGCCACTTTGCTGAAGTTCTTTATTTTCTCTAGTAGCGTTCTTATAGAAAGCTTTTGGGATTTTCTGTATATAGAATCATGTCATTTACAAATAGAGTAAGTTTACTTCTTGCTTTTCTATTTGGTTGCTTTTTATTTATTTCTTGGCTTATTGCTCTGGACTAGAACTTCCAGTACAGTATTGAATAACAGTGGTGACAGTGGACATCCTTGTCTTATACCTGCCCTTAGGGCAAAGCTTTTAGTCTATCACTGTTGAGTATGATGTTAGCTGTGGGCTTTTCATGTATGCTCTTTGTTGTGTTGAGGAACTTCTCTTCTGTTCTTAAGTTTCTGAGTGTGTTTTTTTTTTCATGAAGAGGTGCTGGATTTTGTCAAATGACTCTTCTGTGTGAAGTGAGATGATTATTTTTCGCTCTTCATTCTGTTAATGTGGTGTGTCATATTAATTGATTTTCTTATGTTGAGCCAACCTTGCACACCAGGGATAAATTCCACATGGTCATGGTGTATAATCCTTTTGGTATGCAGTTGGATTTGGTTTTTTAGTATTTTGTTGAGGATTTTTGCATCTATATTCATAAGGGATAATGCTCTGTAACTTTCTTTTCTTGTGACACGCTTATCTGGCTTTGTATGACGGTGATGTTGGCCTCATAGAATGAGTTAGAAGGTGTTCCCTCCTTTTCAATTTTTTTTGAAGTATTTAAGCAGAATTAGTGTTAACTCTTCTTTGATTATTTGGTGTTTGCTTTTTATTTATCTAGAGACTCCTCCAGATGCCCTTATATTGGAATCTCCATTCACTAATATACGTGAAGAAGCTAAAAGCCATCCATTTTCAGTGGCAAGTACAGATTTTATTAAAGATTCATTTATTATTATTAAAACAGTAATTATAAAGCTAAATAATTTAAAACAGGATAATTAGAATATATTTTAATAAAATGCAGGTTGTATTTAAAAATACACTTGTTTGGTTTGGGTCCAGGCCTGAGTGCAGAATTGCCTTGAGCCCACAGAGGCCTTGCCTAGGTGGTGTTGCTGTGCCTGTGAGTGGTGGCCCTGGGGTGCTGTAGTCTTCCTCAGGATGGGGCCCCTTGCCTTCTATGTAGCACATCATGCATAGGGGTCAGTCTCAGGGGGACTGGGAGTGTGGCCACCACAGATTTTGTCTCGGGTGAAGCCCCAAGGATTCCCTAAGTTGGAAATGCAGGGGGAGTCAGGCCTGCACCCCCATCCTCACTTCACTGGCTGGAACTCAGACCCATGCTTTCTAAGGCCTGGCCTGATGAAGCTCCTTGCTTATGTTCGTTTCTCCCTCTATTCCACTCTTGTTCCTCGATGCCCAGTGTCTGCATAACTGGCCACGTTTTCTGGGGGAAAGTTCTGTGTCTGCCCATCCATTCTGAGCTTATGCCATTCTCTTGCAGACCAGAAGAGTCCTTTTTTAAAATTGTTTTTAGGATTGAACCTGGGACCTCTTATGGGAAGCAGGTGCTCAACCACTGAGCTACATCCACTCCCCAGTAAGAGTTGGTTTTTTCATTTGTTTGTTTTTAAAGAGCCTGGGACCTCATATAAGGAAAGCAGGCACTCATCCACTTGAGCTACATCTGCTCCCCTGCTTCATTTTGTTTGCTTTGCTCATCTTGCTTTCCTTCAAATTCTGAGGTGAATTGACTGGGTCCCCATTTTCTTAGGTGTCGCACAACTGTGTCTGTTGTATGTGGTTTTGTATGTGGATTCTGGCTGCAGTGAGCTGGTCTGTGGCCTGCAGGAGTGAACCCTCTCACCTTGTGGCAGAGCCCCCTCTGGAGGAAAGAACTTCTGTGGGCTTTGGTCTGTGGTCAGGAAGCTGGGGGAAACCCCTTAAATACACTTCACCGTGCACTTTCTACTCTTAACTGATTAATCCCTTAGAGTTTGGTAGTTTCTAAATTTCTGTACTTAAACTATCTGAACACTTGACCTTTGCCTTCTGTGTAGATGTTTTAATGAACACTTCAGAAAATTATTTCCATATTGTCTTCAGATCTATCGATACTTCCCTGGATTTGACTGGTTTTTCCTTGATCCCATCACAAGCAGTGGAATTAAATTTGCAAATGATGAAAAGTGAGTACCCACGACCCCCCAGAGTCCCCCGTGGTTCTAGCCCTTCCACCTGGGCCTGGGTGAGAGCCCAGTTCTGTGGCAGAGAGAACTTCTGGAGCCAGGGGCAGCTGTCTGTTGTAAGCACTTGCTGCTTCTCAGAAGCCTCGTGTTAGAAACACTCTGCTCTGCCTCTGAAGCCAGAACAGGAAAGAGTGTGTGCTTGGGTGCTGCCAGCAGGGAAGCTGCGATAATGCCTGCTCTCAGGGGAGTACAGTCCAGGCTGGGGTGGGGCATGGGGGCTCTCCTCAGGGGGCACAGTCCTGTGTGGGTAAGTCACTGTCAGGTCACCTCGTTACTCCAGAGACTGTGGTTGTCAGGAGGCCTGGCCCTGTACTCTGCTCCCGCCCACTCCCTGAGTGGCCTCAGGCCTTGGGGAAGGGACCAGGAGATGCCCGGGGCCCTTGCAGTCCTGGCCCCAGTGGTTTTCTTATGTAGCTGGCTGCAGGGGGTTGGAGCTACTGCATCTATTAAAAATTTTAACTTACCTGTAAGCGTTTAGAGCTGGAGTGATCTTAAGTGTCGTTTACAGCAGAGATCAGTTAGAAGGTATTGACTTCTTACCAACAGATTTGTAACAACACTTATTTTCAGTTAGTTCTTGACACACCTAAATGATTCAGTTTACAAATACAGCTTTTTAACTTTTGAAGACTATATCTATTGGCAAAAATAATCATTTTCAATTTGCAGAAAATGTCCAGGGACCTGATTTTGGTGGGTGAATTGATCTCTAGATTTAATGACAATTGACACCACCTAGCTAGAGTCGGCATTGATAGAAACATCTAAGAAATCAACATTCAGTTCTTTAGTAAAAAGAAATCATACCCAGTAGAACGTGGGACTGCTAGTCACCACCGTAAGAAAACTCCCTAAACCCAGGTCCCTGCCCGGGGCCAGGGGTTCAGAGAGCCCCCCACACCATTGGGTCTATCTCGGCTGACTGCCTGACCCTTCTCCTGTCCCACAGTGTGAAGCACATCTCCTGCTCCCTGCTCATCCTGCACGCAGAGGATGACCCCGTCGTGCCCTTCCAGCTCGGCAGAAAGGTGAGTGGCCTGGTCTGCGGCCCAGGCCCAGGCTGGGTGGCGGGGCCTGTGGCCGGCAGGTGGAGGGAGGGCCTGTGCCAGGTGGACGCTCTGTGTGCTACCAGCACCCGTGGGATGTGCAGGCATGTCTCCACCCAGGTCTTGCTGCTGGGCACTGCCTCCCTACTGCTCAGGAAGAGCACAGGGACGTTTGGAGCTGGTCAGCACTGGGTCCACTGAGGCTGTGCACAGAAGGAGGAGGAAACTCTCCACACAGCCATCATCGGGGCGGGGGACCACCACTCACGTTAGCATTGCTGAGAGAAAGGGCTTCTCGGTGACAAGGTTCCCCCAAACCAAACACTGGCCCCAGTCAGTAGAATTGACATGGAAACGTCTAGTCTGTTTGCTGCCTCTGAGATTAGACCCATGTCAGAAGAATACTGTGTTGCTGTAGGGCCTCAGCGTGGGCTTTTCAGATTTTGCTTCAACTTTCCTGTCAGAAATAAGTCTCCCCTGGAAATGGGCTGAGATTGTAGATGAGAATGGGGTTAAGAGCAAGAACCTGGCTCAGCCATGCTCTTGGAGCATGGCTGGGCTTTGTCAGGGCAGGTCCTTGTCCTCAGCTTGTGGGCTGTCATGCGTAGCATGGGTCTGGTGACAGATGAAAAAACCTACAAGGACCGAGAGCTGGGCCGGGAGGGACCAGACCCACACAGCACTTGCCTTCCAGGGATGGGTAGCCAAGTTGGGGGCAGAGTATGTGTGAGCACTTTGATTGGCCTTGGATGGGAGCCCAGGCCCTCCCCCAGCTGTCCTGTGGCTGGGTCACCTGCCATTGGCTCCTCTAGGGCATTCAGGGACAGTCACACCGCTGCCCTGCAGGGGGCTTCTGAGTGTGTTGCTGGCTTTTCTGCCTGGCTGTAGCCTGAGGGAGGGCAGGCGGGCAGACTGGGAGACAGGCAAGGGGACAGAGAGGGTCTTTAGGGGCTTGCTGAAGAGAGGCCCAGCTCCAGCTCCTGACAGCACACACCCCCACCCAGGCCTGCCAGCACACCTCCCTCCTCTGGACCACAGGCCCTGCCAACACACCCTCCTCCCCCAGACTCTGGGCCCCACCAGCATGGCCCCCTCCCCTACACCCCAGTGCCTTGGCCCCAGTAGGCAGAAGCTTTGTGCTGGGGAGTGTGGGCAGGTCTGGGACCCTACCAGCCCCGGTGCCTAAGCCTCCACACAAGGCTGTAATCCTGGGTTCTGACCCCCACCTGGCTCCCTCTTTCCCAGCTCTACAACATTGCTGCGCCCTCTAGAAGCTTCCGAGACTTCAAGGTACAGTTTGTCCCCTTTCATTCAGACCTTGGCTACAGGCACAAATTCATCTACAAGAGCCCTGAGCTCCCACGAATCCTGAGGTGAGATGTTCTCTTCCCACCCAGGCTTCCTTCTGGCCCTCCAGGGATGCTGGCCAGGGTGCTTGCTGCAGCCTGCGCTAATGAGGGCCCGTGGCTGGGGTGGGATGGGGGGGCAGGTGGGCAGCTGTGGGGCTGCTTGGAAGGACCCTGGGGGTCGTGGGGAAGCAAGCACCTCCCCTTTCCAGAGCAGAGGGGTGGAGGAAATCATCTCCCTCCCACCTGGACTGGCCCAGGAGCAGCAGGCAGGCACTCTCCCTGGGGTACAGGGTGCAGGACACACCGCACAGGTAGTGCAGGGCACGTGGCACATGTGGACATGGGCACAGGGCTCCTACGCATGGACCCGGGGCACACAAACAGGAACAGGCACACATGGACATGGGGACACTCACATGGACATAGGGCACACATGCACAGACATGGGGCATACACAGGCACGGGGCGCATGCAGACATGGCAGCACAAGGACAACGGGATGTGCACATACACACAGGTACACTCACGCAGCCATGAGAGTGCACGCACACATGTGCCCAGGTCAGCTTACACAAGCCTCTGCACCAACGCCACCCTCCACTCTTGAGCACCTGCACACACGGACACACACACACCGAGTGCCCCAGCTGTCCTCTGGGCAGACCTCAGGCCCTTCCCACACGCCATTTGGCTGTTACCCCTGCACAGACGGGGACCCTAAGCCTATCTGTTCCCAGCTGCTCCTTGAAGGAAGCCATGCTCCTGGCTGCTCCACGCAGGCCAGTACCTAAGGCCAGGACATGGACCGCAGCTGAGAGCCAGGGCCGTAGAGCGATGGGTGAAGCCTTGGCAGTGGGGACAAAGTGCAGAGTTTGGAATGGGCCACACACCTGTCCTCACCCCTGCGGGTGGAGCCCTACCCTGTCTCACCTGCACCCCTCTGCACAGCCCAGAACCTCTTGGGGCTGCTTTTCCTATCTGTGAAGGGGGTGGTGAAAGTGTGAGCAGAGCAGAGCCTGGAGCATAGGACAGGATGTGGAGTCTTGGCACCGCTGGCTGCTGGCACTGTGAACAGAGATACCATTTTGTAGTTTTGTGCTGGGGCTTGGGAAGTAAGTGAGGATGCCAGTGTTTCCTGGCAGGTGACTGAAATGGGTTGCTCACCTCCACTCCCAGCCGAATCCTTTTAATCTACTTCCACTGACACTATTCTCTAGCTGTCTTTGAAAGTTCCGTAGAAGGAGGTTAATTTCTTTCAGCAATCTGGCCATCGCTTGCTACACAGATAGGGGTTGCTGAGAGGAGCAGTGAGCTGGAAGAGTCTGGATTTGCTTGGTGGGGGTTGTCACTTTTCCCCATTGTACTACTGTAAAGTTAGACCAGAGACTAGCCCTACAGCCTAGAGTGAGGAGCAGTGGCCTGAGAACCCTGCCTGTCTTCGCGTTGAGGTCAGACCTGCTGCCCCTGGTCCTGCCGCCCTTGCTTCCTGCTAGGAGCTGGTCCTCAGGGTTTTTCCCACTTCCCGGTTAGGTGGCTCCAGCCCCTTCTGGAACCCCTTTGGGCCCAGCTCTCCTCAGATGGGCAGTTCAAGGATGGAGTGAAAAGGTGGTGCCTTTGCTTGGGCTCCCGCACTTCAGTTCATGGAGTTGTCTTTCTTTGGCCTAGGGAATTCCTGGGGAAGTAGGAGCAGGAGCTTCACCACTGAGGCAGGCGGCGAGAAGGAAGCACGGAGACCCTCCTCCCCTTCTCCTTGTAGGCTTGGCGGCGCCAGCATCAGCATTGCTCAGGACCCCAGTATCTGCTGCCTGCAGCCCCCTGCCCTGGAGAGAGGACTCAGATGCCAGCCCACCAGGCGGTGGAGGCCCCAGCAGGCCTGAGGCACCCAGGAACACACGTGTGGGCAGGGACGGGGCCCTCTTCCCCTCTTGCTTCCGGTCAACTTGAGCTACTGTGGGAAGAATTTGTGACAAGAGCAGGCCAGCCAACCCCTGCTCAACTCTGCACTCCCTGAGCTGGCTGTGGGGAGCACAGAGCCCAGAGCCCGGGGCCCGCACCTGGACTTTGCAGCACCATTGCAGAGATGTCTCTGTGTGTGGGGAGGTGGCTTGGGTTCCTGCTGACCCTGCCTGGCACACGCAGCATGGACTCTAGCGGTCTGGCCGTCCTGCCCACCTGGCATCCCTTGCTTGCCTCCCTTGGCTGTCCTGTCTCCCCAGTGGCCCTGCTTGCTCACCAAACCAAGAAGTGTGACAGCGACCCAGGGTACTTCTTCACGTCCTTCCCATCTGTCCGTCTAGCCTGGGCTTAGACTGAGCATTTATTTAAGAATAAAATCGTGGTGGTGGACTTCATTGTTTTCTCTGCACACCAGGAAGGGTCAGTGCCTGTTCCCCTGGATCAGAGCCCAGAAGCTCATCCAGGGGCTCCCAACACGGGTCTGTGGAATGCATGGCCTTGGGGTCCTGCTGCCTCCCTCCTTCCCTCTAGAGAATGTGGAATGCATGGCCTCGGGGTCCTGCTGCCTCCCTCCTTCCCTCTAGAGAAGGGCGTTGTATTTGAAGGAAGGCATTTATTTCTTCCTGGTGGTTTATGGCTTTTCCAGATCAGAGATGGTGTTTTTGTAAAATACATGCTTAAATTGGGGGACTCTTTCGACCTCAAGCGTAGGAAAACCGCTCCTTGCATGTGTTGTTGACTATACAGATGCACATGCAGCGTGGCCAGCATGAGACAAGTCCCCACTGCAGCGGGTGCTCCATTTCTAACCACAAACCTGATGTTTCCTGCTTCCTCATCTCTTGTGCTAATAGATGTTTCATTGTGGTTTTTTTTTTGGTAAAACCATCATTCCATGCGATGCTGCTTTCATTCGCCATCTGTCAGCAAGCAAACGTGTACCCCGCCTCTGCTTCCCTTTCCCCACCACGGGAAGAAAGACCAGGTTCTTATGTTCCAATCCAGGGAGTGTGTGGCTTTCCTGGGGGACATGTGTATGGACCTGTCCCCAGCTGGCTCTGTGGCCTGTGCTGTGTACTACAGGGCGCATCCTTATTACATCTTGGGACTCGCCAGAGGGCGGAAGCCCACCTGGCCGGCCTCTGCCAGTGGCTGCATCTCTCCCCTTAGTCCGGGCTATGGAGTGTCCCCCAGGGTTCCCGTCCCAGACACTCGCCGTGGTGGAACAGGCAGTTGGCAGTGTGGCTGTTCCCTTAAGGCCTATGCACAGTGGACAGTGGGCGGGCTGCTGGGCCCAGGGTGGAAGCAGGACGTCTGCTTTCTGAGGCACCTCAGCTGCTGCTGATGGCTGTCGGGTCCTTGCCTGCTAAAGATGCACCTTTTGGGTTCAATATGCCCAGACGGCGCTCCCGAGTTCACCATTCATCAGGGAGCACTTGTGGCCCTTCTGGAGGGGCTGCTTCCTCCTGCTGGTGGCTCCTGCTGATACCTTCTCTGTAATTGGACTGGAGGCCAAGGGTCACCTGTGGCCCACTCTGTGAAGCCCAGAGCCAGGCAAGGCCGTGTCCTTCTGGGTTTACATTACATGCTGCATCTCGTGGCCCTGTCTTTGCTCCTCAGGCTGAGGCTCTAGGCAAAGTTTTCAGTCCATCTCGACCAAGTAAGAGAACCTTGCGTACTTGCCCAGCTTGGCTTTGTCCGAGTCCTGGCTTTCCTGACCTTGATGCAAGCTTTTATTTTCCCTCCCAACTTTTATTGTCTATGTAAGGTACTTCAGATCGTTTTGGCGGTGGGGGTGGATAAAGCCGTACATAAAGAAAATAAAAAAGTTGTTTTAACAGTGTTTCCTGCAACTGTTTGCCCAAGGCAGGCTGTAGATGGGAGCACAAGGAATGGAGCACTGAGGTGAGAGCACCAGTGAAACAAACCTGGCGGCAGGGATGGCATCTACCCTCCCCATGCTGCTGCTCTTAGCTCTCACTTGCTCCAAGCAACTGGGCTTAAAAACTCTGATTAGGACCCTGCAAGGGGTTATGAGGTCGATTCTCAAGTCAGAACCAATGCTTTAAGGGGAAAAAGGGGGGAAGAGATGAGGATGTGCCAAATGGTCTAAGGGCGAGACTCATAGTTTGAAGCTTGACAGTGATTCTTGGGTGGCCTGGGAGCCACCGGACATGGCTCTTAGCCCCATTGACTCAGGAGCAATAAGTGGGGGTTCCCAAGGGGCTGCCTGGGGATTCCACCCCTGCTGGCTTTGGGGCTTGCCAGCACCAAGGCCCATGCGGGGCTGTGTGCAAGGGAACAGCCTTGTTTCCTTGAAAAAGATCTTGAACACCATCTGCCCCTGGTCAGATCTGCAAAATGCTGTGTTCCAGCACCCGACACATCCTTGGGGTCTCTGGGTAACTTTGTGCTGTGTGTTCATGTCCCTTCTGTTTTTTTTAGTCAATGTGTAGCTCCCCAATTAAGGGGAAAACATTTTTGTCCCTATAGCATTTACCTGCCCAGGCAGGCCAGGAGTGGGTAGCAGGAGGCGGCAGGTGCAAAAGGGATCAATACAATTCACACCAAAACCCCACTCTCCTACCAACCGGCTGGATCTGTCTCTCTGAACTAG
Organism: Tolypeutes matacus; assembly: GCA_026826555.1. Taxonomy (NCBI): domain Eukaryota; kingdom Metazoa; phylum Chordata; class Mammalia; order Cingulata; family Chlamyphoridae; genus Tolypeutes; species Tolypeutes matacus. The sequence continues at coordinate 88,399 of JAKSZT010004976.1, forward strand.
AGCTGGTGGCTCAGGCCCACACTGAGCTGGGGCAGAGCAGGTTTTCCAGCCGCAGCCAGAACAATGGACTTATCTCGCCTAATGCTAGATTCCTTCTCAGAGAGACACCAATGAGCCCCTGGGCGTTGCCCAGCTCTCCTGGGGGCAGCTGCAGGCCCCTGCCGGCCTTTAACCCAGCACTCCAGGGTGTCTGTACATGCCCCCACTTCATGGGAGCCTGCCCTGGGGTCGCAGCTATCCTTGGGGGACACAGCAGTGGTGTGGGGGGGTCCCCAGAATTCCACTCTTGGAGCTGATGCTGCAGGACACCGCTGAGCCTTGCTGGACACCCTACCCCATCTGTCTGCTGCTCAGAAGAGACGCCAGCCAGGGCTCAGTGGGCAGTAAATAAACAGTCCACAACAACCAAGCACGGGCAGGAAAGTTTAATTAGATTCTCATACAAAGCAGGAAAAGCGAGTGGCCAGTGAGGGTGACACAGCAGAGTGGATGGAGTCAGAAGATGCCACAGCCTGGAACTTGAACCTTTTCCTTCCCCAAAAAAACCACCCCAGGGGCTCTGGTGAAGCCAGATGCCTGCAAAGCCTTGCTACAGGCCCAGTTCTGGGAGCTAGGACTGGGGACAGGGTTGCTCCCCAGGTAGTCTGCAGACCAGCACACAAGATGGGGGGGGGGCAGCACTCACCATTTCCCCAACGGTCCTGCCCCTAGTGTTCTACCCTGGACAAAGTGGCAGGGGGCAGGGGGGGCAGCCTCTTTCCCCTCATGCCACTGGGCTCCATTCTGGACCCATACAGTCCTTTTCCCAACCAGACTGCACTGGTGGAAAAGGCTGGAAGGGGACCAGCCCTCATTTGTAGGGCAGGACACGCCCTTGACAAGTCAAGGAAGCTTAGAGACGGCAGAGCCTGCAACAGGAGATGGGGATTCAGCCTTTGCCTAGCAGAGGCACCCAGGGGCCCAGGAAGTGCCGTGAGTCCAGGCTGGGTGACTGGGGGTGATGGGTGGGAAGGGAGAGGGGTGGGGGGCATTGGCCTGGATCCAGTCAGATCAAAGCAGTCTACAGCACTGCCCTCTCCACTCACTAAACTCTAAGTGTACCGTTTTCAAACAAGAAAAGCCTTCAGCTAGTTTCAGTTCCTTGTGAACTTAATTTTCCTTTGAAAAGGAGGCATCCCAAGCTTCCTACACATCCGCCCTCCATCATACAACCTTTATCTCACCTGAGGACAGCCTAGAGCCGGGACAGGGTGGGACCACCCCTGCCTTCCTAGGCCTGGTGACCCGGGCTCAGGCCTGCCAGCAGCACAGAGCTGCGGGTGGGTGAGGAGGACATGCTCCCTTGATTTGGGCCATCCTCCTCCCACCCTCCACCACTCACCAGGGGGCCCCACTCGGGGCTAAGCCAGGACGGGATGTGGTGGCAGGAGATGGCCAGGGAAGGGCAGAGGTCTCAGACTCTCCTTCACAGTGGTTGCCACCTACCCTTGTGGGGCTCCCAATTTACTTTTGGTTAAACTTGCACCTTTCAGATTTGCACATTTGAAGTTGAAATCTTTTAGGGGCCCCAAGTAAAAGTGAACTATGCTTTCTATTTAGCCACTAACCTCGCTGCACCAGGAAAAAAAATGCTTCTGGCATCAAAAAAGTGAAACCAAATGCTGCTAGTATTGGCTTCAAGAGAATGGGAAGGGAGTCCAAATGGGCCCTGGGTTGTGACGAGAAGGGCAGTGGCTTGCTACACTGCCATCCCTGCTTTTGTACACTGTATGTTTGAAGTTATCCATAAAGTTTTTTAAAAAATAGTTCTTGTAAATGACAGAGAAGCCCTCCCTCCCCCTTGACACATATACAGGTCCAGAGCCCTGGGACCAAGAAGCGAGAGGGCTGGGAAAGCCTCCAGTGTGGTGAGGATGGACGGGGCCGGGAAGGAGGATGAGGGAGCTGGGCAAGGCCATGTCCTGTGGCCACCTGGCCCCTGTGGAAATGCACTTTCCTATGCTACCCCACAGACCCCAAATCCAGAGGCTCAAAACTAAACACAGGCTCACAGCCAAGGTGATACCCCCAACGACCCCTCCACTAGCACTCCAGGAAACAGCAGGGAAAAGCAAGGAGACCGACTGCCACTGATGCGGGAAATGGTGGGTGGTAGGGGCATAGCAACGGGAGCCTAGTCCCTGGGGATGTCAGGTGGGGGGATCTTCAGGTCTGAGGGCTCCACACCCCAGATGTCCCGGGCGTATTCTGTGATGGTCCGGTCGCTGGAGAACTTGCCAGAGCAGGCAATGTTCTTGATGACCTTCTTGGTCCACTCTTTAGGATTCTGTGGAGTGAGGAAGAGCCTGGTTAGTCTGCTCTGTGGGCAGGGGGCTCATGTGTCTGAGCTTCTAGAACCCAGAATGAGCCCAGAGGAGCATCAGCCCCCAGGGAAGCCTGAGGAAAGAGGTGGGCATCACCTGGAGAGAGGGGCCCCCAGCCCTGAAAAGCCACAGACTGGCTAGGGGTGAGGGCTCAGGAGTCTGAGGGCAGGTGGCTCTCCTAGGACTCAGACCACACAGCTACATGGGGAGGGGACAGCGAGGCATGCGGGCAGCCAGGAGGGTTGATGCAGAGAGGGGGCGGCCTCCCCTGTCCCTAGAAGCACAGGGGGCTGTTGGGAGGTAGGCACAAGATGTGGCTTTCTGTCCTTTATGAAAAGGACAAGAGAACAAAGAGGCAAGCAGAAGAAAACTCAAGCCTGCTGTCCTCAGGGGCTCTGGATGCCCTGCCCCCCTGGCTGCCCCTGGGCCATGATGTAGGGACCCCCTCCACTCAGCCCTGGCTCTCCTACACATCACACACAGAAGCACCGTGAAGCAGCCCAGTCCTGGCCTCGCAGGGACAGGTCCCTCAGAAGTACTGCAGGCCCTGAAGGTCCCAGAAGAGGCAACAGAGAAGGGCTCCAACCCTGCTCTGGCTTGGAAATAGGGCTGTGTGAGTGTGCAGGAGGGGGCTGTACCCACCAGCGGTATGTGGGGGGGGGCTGGCCCTCCCAGGACCAGCAGCAACACTGCTGCTGTCCTGGACCAGCCCGGTTGCCACATCCAGCCTGGGCTCACCAAGACAGCCTTCCCTGACTATGGGGCCTGCTGAGGCCCCCGACCACAGCACTGGCATTAGAAGGGTGAGGCTGGCCATGGAGACAGTGCCCCCCATGGGCAAGGTGATGTCTTCTGGAGCATCCCATACAAAGCATCAGCCTGCCTGTGCTCCTTCCCTGAAGCCCCAATATCTAATACCTCAGCCCAGTGGCCAGAGCCCATCTGCTCCTGGGAGTCTGAGGGCACACGTGCCTGCTGCCTTACTGCTCTCCCTGGATACGCAGGAGCTACTAGCCTGGTGGTAGTGGTGGTGGGGGGTGTTGTTTCCAGGTACAGCATACAGCAGGACACTCCCCAGGCCTGCCTCCCTACCTGGGACTCAGCAGTCCCTCCACACTCACCCCTCATCATGCAGCTGCCCCCCTATTGATACTGAGCAGGGTCACCCCATGGCCCTCTGAGGAGACAGAACTGGAGGCGGAGGCTGATGAAACCGCCTGGCCCGGCTAGGGCCCACGGGAAGGAAAAGGGCAGCAGCTGCCCTGGGCTGAGCCAGCCCAAGGACTTGCTACTCTCTACTGGCTACATGGACAGAGACCAGGGACCACGGGTGCCGGGACCACATGGAACAGAGGCCCTTCAAATGCACCTGAGCCATCTGCAAGCACTTGGCACTACTGAATCTCGAAGCATTTGCCTTTCTGAACAAGCAGTTTACATTCCCGTTTTAGGCAAACCCTTCCTGTGGCCACACAGAGGCCCTCACCCTCAAGGGGTCAATACCTGCAGGCAAGGCCCCCTGCCTGGCCCCACCCTCCCACCTCACTGGGTCCTGCAGCACACGGGCCCCAACGCCCTCTGATAATATCGATCTATGTTGGCCACACTGACCGAGCCTGTGTGAGCTGCAGCTGCACCCCGGGGTCTGTGACCCCATCAGACCACATGCTGGGGGTGCGGTGAACACTCAGCCGTTTGCCTGTGAGGAGCCTGCCTAGCACCCTCTGTGCTCAGCAGTGGTGCCCGAAAGACAGGAAAGACAGTGCCCTGCCCCTCGACACTGCTGCACTCAGCCTGGGCAAGGGGCTTTTCCCTGGGAAACCCTGATGGGACAGTCCTGAGTGAGGCCACTGCCTGCCTGGTCAGAAGAGAGTGATTCAGCAGGGGTGGACACACAGTGACAGTGGACACAGCGCTGGCGGAGAGCCTGAAGTTGGCCAAGTCCCCTGACTCCACAGGACCTGGACCACCTGCTACCCTTCCGTCTTCCTGCCCCGGGCATGGGAGCCTCACCCAGTACAGCTGGTCCACCTTGGCCTGGCACTCCATGTAGGCCTCATAGTCTGCAAACACTTTGAACCTGAAACAGGAAACAGGAAACTGGAGCTATGGCCGGACACAGCAGGAGCAGGAGGTGAGCAAGCAGAGCTGGTGCTCAGACCCAAGCAGGAGCCTGGCAGTCCCTCTGAGCCCGAGATCCCTGTGTCCTCAGACCGCGTGGGAACCCAGCAGTCCCTCGGAGCCCCAGCCCCCAGGGTCCTCAGGCATCCAGGAGGAGAGGCCCATCCCACTGTGTCTAACCCAGGCCGGGCAGGCCCGTCAGGCCCCGGGAGCATCTGTGAGCAATGCTTAGGTCTTGGGAAACTATATTAGGAAGAAATGTCTAACCAATGCTCTGTTACAGAAAGTTGAGTTTACAGTCCATTTCCTACATCCAGCTCACAGTGCAGCTCAGAGTGTGAGTCCTGGGCCCTCTTCTGGGGAAGGGCTCAGTTCTCAGCTATGTAAGGGGAAGGCACAGCCCGATGGGCAGGGGTTCTCCTGTGCCCTGTCCTCCCGTCTAATGTCGCTGAGGTTTGCGCTTCTTGACATTCTGGACAGCGATGCGGGACTTGTGGACAATGAAAAATGTCTTTGTTTACTACTGTCAGCAACCTAAGACAAGACTGCTAGAAGTCCTTCCTCCACCACAGCCCTCAGCCAGCGTCAAGCTTCCAGCCCACGGGTGTGTGTGTGTGCTGAGTCATGATCTGGTCTCACAAGCCAGCTGATACCATAATCCTCAAAAACGCAATAACTTCCGGAAAGATGGCGGAGTAATAAGACACAGGAATCTCTTCTCCAGAAAAATAGCTAGAGGACATTGCTGAAAGAGCCCTGAAAAAGATCTTCTAGGGTTTAGGACAGCAGGTGAAAGCTGGACACCACCCAGAGGAGAGAGACAAAAGAGGGAAATAACGACCATGACAGAACTGTGAGTTGGAACCAGCAGCAACTGCTGCTGCTGGCACCTTCCCCCACACTAAAGACTCTAGAATTCTCGGGCCTCTGGGCCTGGGCCTGTGACTACAGATAAAGGGGGCTCCAGGGATCTACCACCCCAGGAAAGGGGAGAGAGAGGGACACAGTCTGACTCTGGTTCTGACCTGCAAATTTGGGCTGCAGTGCCCCACAGGCCCTTCCAGGCCAGGTGAGACCACATGGTGCTTTGCCCTGGGAGTCAGTGAAGGACAGGAGAAATCTGACCCTCGCAATCTCCGTCTCTTCTAGCCTGGACTAATTGTTGAGGACTCCACAGGAGAGGAGAGAGAGAGCCTGGGGCTGACTCCCCTTTTGACTTTGCAGGTTTGGTCCCAAGAGCCCTTCCAGGCCAAGTGGGGCTACACCATTGTTTTGCCTTAGAGCCTGCAAGGGGCTAAAGATATACAAACCGCCCAATCTCCTCCTCTACTAAAGGGACTGATTGCTGAGGACTCAGAAGGGAGTGGAAATATTTCCTAGCTGGGAAAAGGGAGGGGGTTGCCAGAGAAGACTGGAGAACTGTCTTAGAAAGTTTGAATTACAAGGCTCTTAGCCTCCAGACAGGAAGCTCTATCACATTGATCTGGTCTGTGTTGCAAAAAATACACTCCGTCCAGGCATTGAATTGAGAGCTGCCAAAGAGTGCCATCTCCTGGCAGACCAAGGAAGTGCATATAAGAAAATTAAAAATAAGTAGGAGAGGCTTTTCCTGGCCTCTATAACCTATCTGCCCAAGGCCCTCGGAAGCAACTCTACAACCAATTACTGGGTCCAGTGCTCAGTTATGAGCAACCAGCAGGACAATCCTAACAATCCAGGTCGAGCCAAAAATCAAAGAGCTGTGGTACCTCATAGCCTCCTGCCACTAAATCCCTATAAAAGAGAAAGAAATTGAGCATCTGAGTAAAATACATCCTAACCAGATGCCTAAATAGCAGCAAAAAATTATGAGCCATACTAAGAAAATAGAAGACATACCCCAACAAAACGAATACATCAAAGTCCCAGAAGAGATGCAGAATTTGAGAGAATCAGTGAGATGAGCACAAATTTCCAAAATCAAATTAATGAGTGGAACTACAATATAGTTAAAGAGATAAATGACATCAAGAAGACACTGAGAGAATGCAAAGAAGAATCTGAAATCCTGAACGGAAAAGTAATGGAGTTCATGGGAATGAAAGACACAATAGGTGAGGTCAAAAACACATTTGAGGCATACAACAGCAGATTTGAAATGATGGAAGAAAGAATAAGTGATACCGAAGACAGAGGCACTAAAATTAAAGAGAGAAAGGAACAGAGAGAGAAAAGAATGGAAAAAAATGAGCAGGGACTCAGAGAGTTGAATGACAACACAAAATGCAACAACATACGTGTCATGGGAGTTCCAGAAGGGGAAGAGAAGGGAAAAGGGGCAGAAAGAGTATTTGAGGAAATAATAGCTGAAAATTTCCCAACTCTCACGAAAGAGATGAACTTATATGTCCAAGAAGCACACCGTACCCCAAAGAGAATAAATCCAAATAGACCTACGCCAAGACACATACTATACAGAATGTCAAATGCCAAAGATAAAGAGAAAATTCTCAGAGCAGCAAGAGAGATGCTAAATTTCACATACAAGGGACGTCTAGTAAGTCTTAGTACAGATTTCTCTTCAGAAACCATGGAGGCGAGAAGACAGTGGTATGATACAATTAAGAAACTGAAAGAGAAAAACTGCCAGCCGAGAATTCTTTATCCAGAAAAATTGGCATTCAAATATGAAGGTGAGTAGAAAATATTCACAAACAAACAGAAACTAAGAGAGTTTGCAAAAAAGAACCCACCTTTGCAGGAAATATTAAAGGAAGCCTTAGAACCTGAAAGAAAAAAGACAGAGAGGCTTGGAGGAGAGTATAGAAGAAAGAATAGCAGAAAGGATAAGCAAAAGAGTAAAAAGAGAGACAAAAACAAGATGACATATGAAAACCAAAGAATAAAATGAAGGAAGTAAATAGTGCATTTACAGTAATATGATTGAATGTGAATGGATTAAACTCTCCAATCAAAAGATACAGGCTGATGGATAAAAAAACATCAGCCATCCATATGTTGCTTATAAGAAGCTCACCTTAGACCCAGGAATATGAACTGGCTGAAAGTGAAAGAAAGCTTGGAAAAAGATACTCTACGCGAACAGTAAACAGAAAAGAGCAGATATTCTAATATCAGACAAAACAGGCTTTAAATGCAAAAAAGATATAAGAGATACAGAAGGCCATTATATATTAATAAAAGGGACGATCCATCGGAAGATGTAACAGTCATAAATATCTATGCACCTAACCAGGGTGCCCCAAAATACACGAGACAAACTCTGGCAAAATAAAGGGAGAAATAGACATTTCTACAATATTCAGTGGAGACTTCAACACCTCACTCACATCATTAGATAGAACAACTAGACAGAGGATCAACAAGGAAGCAGAGAACTTGAACAATATGATAAACAAGTTAGACCTAACAGACATATACAGAACACTGCATCCAAACTCAGCGGGTTATACATTCTTCTCAAGTGCCCATGGATCTTTCTCCAGGATAGACCACATATTAGGTCACAATTCAGCTCTCAATAAATATAAAATGACTGAAATTATAGAAAGCACCTTCTCAGATCATAATGGAATGAAACTAGAAATCAGTAACAGACAGGAAAAAAGTAAATTCGCAAATGTGTGGAGACTGAACAACACACTCCTAAATAATCGGTGGGTCAAAGAAGAAATTGCAAGTGAAATCAGTAAATCTATTGAGACACATGAAAATGAGAACACAACGTATCAAAACTTATGGGATAAGGGGGACAGATGTGGCTCAAATGGTTGGGCGTCTGTTTCCCATATGGAGAGACCTGGGTTCGATCCCTGGGACCTCCGGTAAAAAAAAAAAAATTATGGGATAAAGCGAAGGCAGGCTTGAGAGGGAAATTTATAACTCTAAATGCCTGTATTAAAAAAAAGAAGAAGAGCTAAACTCAAAAGTTTAACTGAACAACTAGAGAAACTAGAAAAAGAACAGCAAACCAATCCCAAAGCAAGCAGAAGGAAAGAAATAGAAAAGAGTAGAGCAGAAATAAATTAAAATGAAAACAGAAAAACAATAGAGAAAATCAACAAAACCAAAAGCTGGTTCTTTGAGACCAATAAAATTGACAAACCTCTAGCTAGACTAACATAGTAAAAAAGAGAGAGGATGCAAATAAATACAATCAGAAATGAAAGAGGGAAAGTTACAAATGACCTCACAGAAATAAAAAAGAATTATAAGAGGATACTATGAGAAACTATATGCCAACAAACTAGACACCTAGATGAAATGGGCAAATTTCTAGAAACGCACAACCAACCTACACTGACACTACAAGAAATACAAGAACTTAACAAACCAATCACATTTAAGGAGATTGAATCCGTCATCAAAAATCTCCCAGCAAAGAAAAGTCCAGGACCAGAGGGATTCACAGGTGAATTCTACCAAGCATTTCAAAAAGAACTAACACCAATTCTGTTTAAACTCTTCCAAAAAATTGAAGAGGAGGGAAAATTACCCAACACATTTTTTGAAGCCAACATCACCCTAATACCAAAGCCAAACAAAGATTCTACAAGAAAAGAAAATTACAGACCAAGCTCTCTAATGAACACAGATGCAAAAATTCTTAACAAAATACTTGCAAATCGAATCCAACAGCATATCAAAAGACTTACACATCATGACCAGGTGGGATTTATTCCTGGTATGCATGGCTGGTTCAACATAAGAAAATCAATCAATGTAATACACCACATTAACAAATTGAACGAAAAAAGCACATGATCATCTCAATAGATGCAGAAGACATTCGACAAAATGCAGCATCCTTTTTTGAGAAAAACACTTCAAACGATAGGAATAAAAGGAAAACTTCTCAATATGATAAAAGGCATATATGAAAAACCCATAGCCAACATCATAATCAATGGGGAAAGGTTGAACGCTTTCCCTCTAAGATCGGGAACAAGACAAGGATGCCCACTGTCACCACTGTTATTCAACATTGTACTAGAAGTTCTAGGTAGAGCAATTAGACAAGAAAAAAAAAAATTAAAGACATCCAAATAGGAAAAGAGGAAGTAAAACTCTCACTGATTGCGGATGACATGATCCTGTACTTAGAAAATCCTTAAGTATCTACGACAAAGCTACTTGAACTAATAAATATGTTTAGCTAAGTGGCAGGATACAAGATCACGCAAAAATCAGTGTTTTTGTACACTAGTACTGAAAAACCTGAGGAGGAAATGAGGGGAAAAATTCCATTTTCAATAGCAACAAAAAGACTCAAATACCTAGGAGTTAATTTAACCAAAGAAGTACAGAACCTATATACAGAAAACTACAAAACAATGCTAAAAGAAATTTAAAAAGACCTAAACAAAGGAAAGACATTCCGTATTCATGGATTGGAAGAATAAATACTGTGAAGATGCCAATCTTACCCAAACTGATTTACAGATTCAATGCAATACCAATCAAAATCCCAACAGCTTACTTTACAGAATTAGAGAAGGCAATCACCAAATTCATCTGGAAGGGTAAGTGCACCCGAATAGCCAAAAACATTCTAAAAAAGAAGAGCAACGTGGGAGGAATTTCACCGCCTGACCTTGAAACATATTACAAAGCTACTGTGGTCAAAACAGCATGGTACTGGCATAAAGACAGATACATCGATCAGTGGAATAGAATTGAGAACTGAGAACCCAGAAATAAACCTTCACCTATACAGTCAACTGGTTTTTGACAAACCTACCAAGCCCACGCTAACAGGAAAAAAGTCTCTTCAACAAATGGTGTTGGGAGAACTGGATATCTATAACCAAAAGAATGAAAGAGGACCCCTATCTCACCCCCTATACAAGAATCAACTCAAAATGGACCTAAGATCTAAATATAAAAGCCAGGACCATAAAACTACTAGAAGAAAATGTAGGGAAACATCTTCAAGACCTTGTAGTAGGTGGTAGTTTCTTGGACCTTAAACCCAAAGCACGTGCAACAAAAGAAAAAATAGAGAAATGGGACCTCCTCAAAATTAAACACTTTTGCACCTCACAGGACTTTGTCAAAAGGGTGAAAAGGCAGCCAACTCAATGGGAAAAAATATTTGGAAATCACATATCTGATAGGGGTTTAATATCCAGGATATATAAAGAGATGTTACAACTCAACAATAAAAAGACAAATGACCCAATTAAAAAATGCGCAAAAGACTTGTAACATATTGCTTGATTCAAAAAATATTTTACATGTATCCATTACATTTGAGAAATGTATATATTTATTCATCTGTATTTACTTTTTAGTTTTTTTTTTAATTAATTTATTTTTTATTGTGGGTAAAAATCAAAATTTTCACAATACATACCAACATTTGCAAAATGACATATAAATATATATGCATATATGTGCATTTGCTTACAAAAATGTTATATATATATATAAATTTATTTTAAGAGGTGCTTAGATTACCCAAAATATTACACAGAACCCACTGGGATTCCCATGTTGCCCACCTCCCACTTTTTAGTTTTTAATTGTTTATTTTTTCAATTATTAAATGTACAAAATAAAGTTAAAAAAAAGAAAAAAACAGAACAAAAAAAACAAAACAACAACAAAAAAGGTTGAAGTATATTAAATTAAGGTGGGTAAAAAAAACAAAGAAAAAACAAAAATAAAACAAAACAAAAAATGCAATAAACAAAACAGCTATATAAAAAACTAAACCAAAAGAAACAAAGTGGAAGAAAAGTTTATTCTCAGCATCAGCCAGATTCACCTTTCAATCTACAGGGTGGCATCACCAGACAGCAAAACGGCACTGTGGCTTTTTGGGAATTACTAAATCTAATGACAGGTACATTGTAATCCCACGTTCGCTACAGCAACTTGGCAAAGCCACAGTTCACTGCACTCTTAAGCCCGGCGTACGCAGTATGGGCTCCTGAGGGCAGCCAGGTGCGGAGGCGCCTGCCCACCCTGTCCTGTGGTCGGAGGAAGCCAGCCCCAGGTGACCCACCCCGTCCTCGGCACACCTGCTGGGTTGCCAGTGCTGGGCCAGGGCTGTGGGGCGAGCAGCCAGCAACTGCAGCCCCGGACCAGATGCCGAGACCACCCTGTGACTGCACATCAGGGTGGGGTAGGAGTTCTCCCCTCAGAACAACCCCACAGGACCTTCTGCCCTGTGAGCCGGAGGGGCCTGTACCGCAGAAACGAGGGGCACGGACAAGCCGGGGTCCCACCTGTCATGGTGCAGAAGCATGTTGACGATGTCCTGGAAGCAGCCTGGTTCCTTGGGAGAGAAGAAGCCGCTGCTGATCTGGTCCACCGCCTGCCTCAGCTCGGAGAGGCGCTTATAGTAATGGCAGGCGTCATACCTGCAGTGCCAACAGGCTGCAGTCACGGCTGGGTTCCCTGAGGGGCAGCCAGGAGGGCGGAGAGAAGGCCACCCACAGGCTCTGGCCAGGACAGCCACCCATAGCCTTGGACTGGCACTGTGACGGCCGCTGAGCACTGGAGACACAGCTTGTCCCAGCTGTGACACTCAGCAGTGCTCTCCACCTGTCCTCCTTCCTTTGCAAAGAATGGAGCTCTAGAGAATGCACAACAGCGTCCACGGCTCACATGCTACTGGACAGCGCCGCTCCAGCACTTTCTCACTGCCAGAGCCAGCAGAGCCCTCACAGCAGGAGGCCACCCCCCACCTGCCCACTCTAGCCTGAGGAGCCACAGCCAGCAGCACCTGCCCTTCCCCCCTTGTCACCATGGAGTGGGGGGTGGGGTGGGGGACAGCACCCTTGGCTGGGAGAGTGATGTGAAGGTGAAGGAGAAAAATGTACACAGAACAAGCCAGGACGGACAAGCCAGGGAAGCAGGAAGCCAGAGCCAGGCCATGTTCTGGGCAGATGAGGGGGCAGGGGTGCATGTTTGCCCTGTCTGTCCCTGACACAGGGACAGCAATGGAAGGAACTAGGGCTGAGAGGGGAGCAAAGGGGCCCAGTGGAATGCATGTACATTTCTGAGAAGGACAAATGAGACGCTGCCAGGTGACAGCTACATTTGGGTTTTTACCTGACAGGAACCCGAAGCCTCACCAACTCCCTGAGAGCTTTTAGGCAATTGGGCAGCACTGTCGTATCTCTTTTTAAAAATTACCACTAAGAATTAGGCTAGGGCTGGGATGCCTGAAGAATGCCATGGTCATGAAAAACAAGGAAAGACTAAGAATGGGAGATGTGACAACGAAATGCAGTCTAGTCCCTGGACAGGATCCTGGGAGAGAAAGTCAACATAAATGGGAATGATGGGAACTGAATTCAATCCAGAGTTTAGGCAACACTAATGCACCAACGCTGCTGCTTGGTTTTGACAAGGTCCATGATAACGGAAGATGTAAACATTGGGGGAACTGAGTCAGAGGCCTACAGGAATTCTCCATACCAACTGTGCAAATTTTCCATAAATCTAAAATTATTACAAAGCAAAATGGTTATTTAAAAAATTAGGCAAGGGAACCTTGGAAGTGAGCAAATCTCCAATTTCCCCATTGGCCGAGTCTCCACGGCCAGATCAACCCCGGAGATAGGCCATCCCTCCATGGCGAGGCTGCTGCGTGTCTGTTTTGGAGGTCGGTCCGGGTCAGACCCCAGTTCCAGTCTCCACTGGGAGGCGGCGCCCCTCCTAGCAGAAGAGCACTTTTGCATCAGGGACTGCCAAAGACGGGGGCCCCCCAGCATGCTCTGTAGCTCAGTCTTCACTGAAGGAGAGCAGGGTTGCCTGAGGGCCCATTTCAAAGGCACCGTCTAGACATCCTGGAGCTGGTTGTGCAGACAAGCTCAGAGGCAGCCCTGGCCGCCACCCCATGCAGGCCACATCTGTGGACCTGTATGACAGGAATGGCCAGCGAGCCAAAAGCCACCTCCTTTCTGCCCCCACCCCCAACCACAGGGACTGACCCCAGCAAGTGGCTCCCAAGACCTCCTCCAGAGCCAGCTCCACCATGCACGCCTGCCCATGACAGATCCCTTCTCTAGAGTTCCTGGGCATGACCACAGTGCAGCCACACACCCCAGCAGACCTGGGGAGGAGAAGAGGTGCACCCCAGCTAGAAGGGGGCAGTGAGAGGTGAAAGGTTGGGGCTAAGGGAGGGGCACCCCCAGTCAGCATGGGGTGGGGCGGGTGCTTACCCCTTCCGGTCCAGGGCCTCCACATCCTCCACCCGCATGCCGAAGATGAAGAGGTTGTCCTCCCCGGCCTCCTCAGCCATCTCCACGTTGGCACCATCCATGGTGCCGATGGTGAGGGCCCCATTGAGCATGAATTTCATGTTGCCAGTGCCGGAGGCCTCAGTGCCTGCTGTGGAGATCTGCTGCGACAGGTCCGCGGCGGGGATGGCTGGGGGTCAAGTACGGCCCAGTCAGGCGCGTCCCTGGCACCATGTTTTAACGCATCAAGTGTTGCATATGGGGGACTGACAGCAGGCAAGAGGCTCCAGCTTTGCTCTGACCCCACTCCTCTGTCCCTTCCCGTCCCACTGCTGCCAAGGGCTCACTTCAGGAACAAGCCAGAGCCTTCCAGGGCATGTCCTCCCCTAGCCCCACCCACAGTGGCCAGGGGTCTGGGAGACCCCACTGCTCACTCGCCCCCTCCGCCTTGCTCCCAGCCCACTCGGCCTGTTCAGGACAGCCCAAGGAAGAAGGGTCCCAGACAGGCTCCTAGGGGAAGACTCTCAGGCAGCAAAGGCTGTTTGCTCTAGAACCTTCCAGGACCAGAGCTAAACCAAAGCCTGCTGGGGCCCAGGTCCCAATCTGTGGCATTATGTTCCCTTCCATATGACATCACTTTTGTCCTATCCGATCAGCCCACAAGCTCCTGAGATGCTTTCAATGGCCTCTGGAACCTGGGGAGGAGAGAGGTCAGGCCACCTCCACCCAGCTTCTGGAATAAACAGGGGAGTGACTCTGTGCTACAGACACGCAGGCTGGAGGGTATGGCAAATGTTCCCTTAGCAGCAGGACCAGCATCCCCCAACTCTGCCCTGTCCCAAGGCACATCCTGCCCGGGATGATGCCTGGCCTGGCACGGCCATGCTCACAGTGTCCTAGCTCAATCAGTAGTTGCTAACGCTGCTTTCCCAGCCTCAGCCTGGCTTCCTTTGGAAGAGGGAGGCGAGGCCAGGCCAGGCCTCCTGGGAGTCAGAGCTGAGCCCGGGCCAGGTAAAGAGACAAAAGCCTCTCAAGTCAGGGAGCTGGGGAGACCACGAGGGCCCTAGGCGGGATGGGGGCACTGCAGGCTGCAGACACGGCTGGAAGATCAGGGAAGGCCTAAGCACCCACACCAGGTGGGGCTCCCAAGGCTCAGCAGCAGGAAAGGGGGACAAGGGCATGGCAGGCTCAGGCATCCCACCATTTGGGGGGGGCAAACTGCTTAACTTCCAGGATTTCCAGAATGCCTGGTGAGAAAAGACCTGACCTGGTCGGGATAGGTGCCATATCCTAGAGACCCCCAGCCAGCACCCTCATGCCTGTGTACCCAGCAAGAGCCCCAGACGCTAACAGAGCTGGGCAGATGGGCCCACAGCAAGCAGGGAAGCATGAGGGAGCTAGTGCAGGCCCTCCAGCAAGGTACCTGAGAGTGGCCAGGGGCGAGGAGGCGGGTAAAAGAGGAGGAGAAGGGAGAGGCAGGGAAGAGGAGGAAGAGAGGGGAAGGAGGGGGAGGGAATAGGAGAGAGAGAAAGAACTGAAAATGAGGGAGTGGGAGGAAGAGAGAGGACGTTATGGGCAACACATTTCCCTTCCACTGCCCATGCACAGTCTTGCCTGCACAAGGCTTGGAGCCCCAGGTGCAGAAAGGCAAAGCTCCGAGGCAGAAGAGAGGAGGGTGGCGAGCTCGTGGGCTAGCACTTCATGGTGCACTTCTAGCCACCCCCACCTGGCACCAGATCCCCTGGGGCCGGGTGAGCCTGGCTGTCCAGGGTCAAGGCAGCCTGACTGGACAGCCACCCCTGACACCCTGCAGGGCTCAGAGCTACCTTTCTCAGCCAAGGACACCCGGTAGTTCTCCAGGAAGATGACCCTGAGCCTGTCACCCACGATAGGGTCCTGGTTGACAACCTCGCCGATGGACGTGACCAACTTGATGATCTTCTTGGCCATGTGGTAGCCGGGAGCGGCCTGGAAAAGAGCAGGTCAGGGGCTTTGAAGGGAAGAGGGCAGAGGCTGCTACAGGACCTCGGCACCTGGCATGGGTGGCAGGTAGGACGGCCGGGTATGAGTCCATGTTCCGGCTGAGCACTGAGCTGGGGCTAGAAGGGCCTGTGCTTCCAGAGAAACATGAAGCCGGTGGCTCCAGCACAGTCTTGCCTATGACCCGCCAGGCAGAATCCACAGCGCCCGCACTCGATGCACAGGTGAGAAACCCACATGCTTTGTCCCGAGCAGCTGCTCCTGACGTTGGCCTCACCAATATGAGAAATCTACCAGCCTCAAGTTTGGTTTTTTGGGTCTAGTTAAGTTTTTAAAAAATGAAGAGATAAAAAAAACAAGGACCTCTAGACCTGACCATCAATGTACGGAGGAAATCAGGAACCAAGGGACACACCAGATATGATGGACAGGGACAACTAGCAAGGCCGGCCTGGGGTACAAACACCCCATTTCTTCTAATAATACATTTCAAGGGGGAAAAAAGGAGAGACACTAAGGGAGAACTAATTAAGAAATTTAAGAGACATGTCATCCTTATTTGTAGGAAACATACATGGAAATATTAAATGTTCAAGGAGCACGGTGTGTGCAACCTGCTCCCAAGTGTTTAGAAGAAAGAATGATAGAGACAGACAAACAGAAAGGTAGAATGACATGACAAATGTGGCAAAATATTGAAAGTTGGTAAATCTGGGTATGGGGGGGGGTGCTGTGCCAGAGTTCTAGGTATTGTTTGTATTATTTTTGCAAATTTCTTGCAAATTTGAAATTATTTCAAAATAAAGTTTTGTTTTGTTTTCTTTTTCAAGGCACATCAACCATTTCAATGGGATGCCCTTATTTGGGTCCTGACTCAAGCAAACTGTTAAAAAAAATCCTTGTCACCTTAATAGGACAGGTGGGCCCCTAGACAGAGACTGTATAGTCACTGAGGCTAGGGAACTCGTGTCCAGGTTCTCAGGGGGAGACGGTGCTGGGTGTAAAGAGAGGCCACATAGAGCGATCTGGAGGGAAACATCCTTTGCTGAAGATGCACGAGTAAGTATTAAGTGAAGTGTTCTCAGGTCATACTTTATGGTTAAGCAGAAGTCTGGGGGAGAGAAGGAGCAAACACGGCAACATGTTAAAAACTGCTGGATCTCGGCAGCAGATGGAGATCAGTGGTTGAGCACTTGCTTCCCATGTACAAGGTCCTGGGTTCGATCCCCAATACCTCCTAAAAACAAACAAATGGAAAAACCAACTTGCACTGGGGAGCAGATGGAGCTCAGTGGTTGAGCACTTGCTTCCCATGTACGAGGTCCTGCATTCGATCCCCAGTACCTCCTAAAAACAAAACTAAACAAAACAAAACAAAAAACAAAACAAAACAAAACAAAAAATATTGATCTGGGTGGTATACTTATGGATGGTCTACAATTCCTTCTACCTTTTTTCAGGCTTCAAATTTTTTATAAGGTTTTTAAAACCTTTTTTTTTTTTTTTTTTTTTAAAGAAATTCATGCTGAAATATTGACAGATGGAATGATATGACGTCTAGAATTTGCTTCAAAAACACCAGGCCATAAGGGGGTGGGTGGAGACAATGCAAGGCACCCTGGGCTGCTGTGGGAAGCTGGGTGGAGCCCCAAGGGGCGTCCCGCCATCCTGCCTGCCTCTGCACACGTCAGATGGAAGGGCCATGCCCTGTGGCCACAGGCGGGTGCCAGGGACACAGGGGTAGGCTCCAGTGCCCACCAGCCCCAGGTCCTGCCCTGCCCTGCGTGCTCCCACCTGGAACGCTGCTTGTGGGGACTCACTTGGAGACGCTTCCATCAAGCCCCCCAGAAGGGAACTGTTCCCACAGGGGATCCTTTGTGTTCTCTGGTGAAGACCAGGATCCTGGTGGGAAGTACACAAAGTGGGACAGGGACGTGGCCAATCCCTGGGGGCCCTCCATAAGGACTCAACAAAAAGAGTCCCTAGTATTCCCAAAGCGTGGGAAATACAAAGTAAAACAAAATAAGCCAAGTTGAGCCCAAACTCAGCTTCCATCTGATCAATCAAGCAGCACATCAAACCTGCGTCTATCCACTCCTGGGAGGGAGCGAGCGGTGTGCCTGAGAACTGGCAGTGGGTTCCACAGGGCTTCATATACCATGGGGAGGAGGCTGCACAGAGAATGAGGGCCATGCCCCACGGTGAGCTGGCCTCGGGGGCTGGGGACCTGCCAGCCCCACCGCAGGGCAGGGCGGGTGCCATCCAATGCCCTCACAGGGCAGTTGGTGGACACCCAGTCACCTTGGTGTGGAGTCCGTGGCCCCAACAGGCACCCAGCTGACCTTGGCCTCCTGGGCTTCCCGCCCACAGAGAACTGGCAGACTACTCACCTTTCCCCCAATCATGATGGTCCTGGGCACGAAGGACTTGGTTGGATTTTTCCTTATTCCTGCAGGATAGACCAACAAGATTCAAGTGAAACCACTGGGCCATATCACACACACAAAACCTCAAGCAAGAGCCCCCACCCAACACTGTGGGACTGATGTCACCCACAAGCAACATCCAGGAGTGGCTGGACTGGTGAGTCCATTCCATGGGAGCTACAGCACAAGCTGCATGTGGGGGCACCATGGCCCCTGACACCCCACCCAACACCACCGCCCTGAGACACACATTTACAGAGACCCCCACTCTCAGGAAAAGCTGGTACCTGTGTTTCCAGAGAAGCCCTAAACAGGACCTTGCCAGGTGAGGTCACCATTACTGAAGCCCTCGACCATGGCATGCATGTGTTTGAAGCTGCGCCTCAAGCACACGGCTTTGATCACATACTGAGAAGGAACCCACTGTGGTGATGTGGCAGTGGCACCTCCGCTCAGACCCTGAACTTACACATCCCTCAGGCCCCCCTGAGGCTCATCCCCAGGTGTGGACATGGGCCCCACTGCAGGGGCAGCTCGCCCTCAGACCACAGACTGAGGCTGTCCTTGCCAGTCATCAATTTTCTGACTGCAGTAGGGGTGGGGGCAGGGGCTGTACAAACAGGGGACGGGTGCCGCCCTGGACAGCCCCTCACTGCCAGTCTGGACAAAGCCCCAGCAGGAAGTTACAGCCTGTTTCAACAGCTGCCCCTTAGTCCCACTTCTGGAACCCAGACCGAATAACAAGGAAAGTCTCGTCCACAAACTCCAGATTATTCTGTAAATTCTGCTACGCCACAGGCGCCCACAAACTGGCAGGGTAGCACAGGGGACACATGAGCTGCCGGCCGCAATGGGACCAGAGACCTCCTGCCACCCGAGAGCAAGTGCTGGGAGTGGGGCTAGGTCCTGGGGGACATCGATGGGGCCTCCGGGCGCTGGGTGGCAGGCCCTGATGGAGAACACCCCACAAAGGGAGGTAAATCCTGGTGGAAAGACTGGACATATCGGCCAACAGTGGCCAATGAGGCAGCCACAAGGGAGGTTGGGCTGTGGGGATGATCTAGAGAGATGCATGACCCCAGAGAGGCCCCATCTTTTGAGGAAACACTGCTTTGTCACAGCAGCAGGCGAGCTGTGAAGGCTAGAAGCAACCCTGGGGCTTCTTCCCCGACCCAGAGGCTTCCTACTAATAATCCAGGTAATCCACTCACTCAAACAGGAGCACCAGGCAAGGAAAACTGGAGCCAGCCCTCCAATGAGAGGGAAGGGAGTCACAACTGGGAGGGAAGACCACAGACCAAGCACAAACCCTCTGGGGTTGACAGCCAGAAAACAGAAGCACATGAAATGAGAAGAGGAGCCGCTGCACAGAAGTGCAGGCTCATCACAGAGCCCAAGAGGGTGAAGAGACCTGCGGAAGCAGAGCAGGACACAAAGGGGATGGAACACAGGATAACCCAGAACAGAAAAAGAAGAGAATAAAAGTGACGGTCGGCGAGAAGGTACGTAAAGGAAATCACGTACCTAACCAGATGTGGTGGTTTGAAACTCGGCTCCAGAAAAAATTTGTTCTTAAAGTTAATCCATTTCAGTGGCTGTGGACCTACCGTAAGTAGGATCTTTTTTTTTTTTTTTTTTAGAGGTACCAGGGGCCAGGGATTGAACCAGGGACCTTATATGTGGGGAGCCAGCACTCAACCACTGAGCCACATCAGCTTCCCTGAGTTGGTTTTTTTGTTTTGTTTGTTTCTTCAGGAGGAACTAGAACCAAACCCGGGACCTCCTATATGGGAGGTGGGAGCTCTACCACTTGAGCCACATCCACCCCCTGGTAAGTAGGATCTTAAGATGTGCCCCACCTCATTCAGGGTGGGCCTTACTCGTCTTACTGGAGTTCTTTATAAGACAATGAAATTAAGACAAAGAGAAAGCCACTGAACCAAGAAGCTGAAAGAAATGAAACCTGGAAAAGAAGGGGAAGATGAGTAGATGCCGCCATTGGCTTTGCCATGCGGTAGAGGCAGCCAGGATTGCTGGCTGCTAGCCTTTGGGGAGAAAGCATCACCTGATGATGCCCTGATTTGGACATTTTTCTCATCCTCAAAACTATAAGCTTGTAGGAGCTAATAAATTCCCACTGTTAAAAACCAACTCATTTTATGGATATCTTCTTTTGGCAGCCTAAACTAAATGACAGAGTCCCAAAAGACGAAATCCAAAGAAATGGAACCAGATTATTGAAGTATATCATTCATATATGGACATACATAAACAATAAGTGTATAGCAAAAGTTGTGAACTTACAAAACAAACATGCATAACATCATACAGGGCTCCCACACATTACACCACCACAAACCCCCTGCATTATTGTGAAACATTTGTAACAAATTATGAGAGCACAGGGGACGGATGTGGCTCAAATGGTTGGGTGTCCGTCTCCCATATGGAGGGACTTGGGTTCGATCCCTGGGACCTCCTGGTAAAAAATATATATATATATATATATATATATATATGAGAGCACAGAGGCAATGAGAGGACTTCCAGGAAGATGGCAGACTAGTAAGACATGGGAATCTCTTCTTCAGAAAAATAGCTAGAGGACAGGCTCAAACAGCCCTGAAAAAGATCTTCTAGAGTTTAGCACACCACCCAGAGGAGAGAAGGACAAAAGAGAGAAATCATGACGACAGAACCGTGAGTTGGAACCAGCGGTGGCTGCTGCTGCCAGCACCCTCCCCCACACTAAAGACTCTCTAGAATTCTTGGGCCTCTGGGCCTGTGACTACAGACAAAGGGGGCTCCAGGGATCTACCACCCCAGTAAAGGAGAGTCAGAGGGACACTGCCTAAGGCTGACTCAGCTTCTAATCCACAAATTTGGTCTGCTATGCCCAAAGAGCTCTTCCATGCCAGGTGGGACCACACAGTTGTTTGCCCTGGGAGCCGGTGAAGGACTGGAGAAATCTGAACTTCGCAATCTACGACTCTTGTAGCCTGGACTAATTTCCCGAGGAAAGGGGAGAGAGAGGGACACAGCCTAAGGCAGACTCAGCTTTTGACCCAAAAATTTGGTCTGCTGTGTCCCAAGAGCCCTTCTAGGCCTGGTGGGGCTGCACCGTTATTTGCCTTGGAGCCTGCAAGGGGCTAAAGATATACAACCCTCCCAATCTCCTTCTCTACTAACAGGGACTGATTGTTGAGGACTCAGAGGGGAGTGGAAATGTTTCCTAGCCAGGAAAAGGTAGGGGGCTGCCAGAGAAGGCTGGAGAACTGTCTCAGAGAAACTTTAATTACAAGGCTTTTAGCCTCCAGACAGGAAGCTCTATCACATTGATCTGGTCTATGTTGTAACAAATACACTCCGACCAGGCATTGAATTGAGAGCTGCCAAAGAGTGCCATCTCCTGGCAGACCAAGGAAGTGCACAAAAGAAAATTAAAAATAAGTAGGAGAGGCTTTTCCTGGCCTCAATAGCCTCCCTGCCCAAGGCCCTAGGAAGCAATTCTACACTAATTACTGGGTTCAGTGCCCAGTTATGAGCAACCAGCAGAACAATTCTAACAATCCAGGTCGAGCCAAAAATCAAAGAGCTGTGGTACCTCACAGCCTCCTGGCACTAAATCCCTACAAAAGAGAAAGAGATTGAACATCTGAGTAAACTACATCCTAATCAGATGCCTAAACACCAGCAAAAAATTACAAGTCATACTAAGAAAATAGAAGACATAGCCCAAGAAAAGGAATGCATCAAAGTCCCAGAAGAGATGCAGAATTTGAGAGAATTAATCAGTGAGATGAGCACAAATTTCCAAAATCAAATTAATGAGTTGAAAGAGAATATAGTTAAAGAGATAAATGACATCAAGAACACATTGAGAGAACGCAAGCATTTGAAATCCTGAATAGAAAAGTAACAGAGCTCGTGGGAATGAAAGACACAATAGGTGAGGTCAAAAACACATTTGAGGCATACAACAGCAGACTCAAAATGATGGAAGAAAGAATAAGTGATACCGAAGACAGAGGCACTAAAATTAAAGAGAGAAAAGAACAGAGAGAAAAGAATGGAAAAAAATGAGCAGGGACTCAGAGAGTTGAATGACAACACAAAATGCAACAACATACGTGTCATGGGAGTTCCAGAAGGGGAAGAGAAGGGAAAAGGGGCAGAAAGAGTACCTGAGGAAATAATAATAATTGAAATAATAGTTGAAATAATAGTTGAAAATTTCCCAACTCTCACAAAAGAAATGAACTTACATGTCCAAGAAGCACACCATACCC
Source organism: Tolypeutes matacus (assembly GCA_026826555.1). Lineage (NCBI taxonomy): Eukaryota > Metazoa > Chordata > Mammalia > Cingulata > Chlamyphoridae > Tolypeutes > Tolypeutes matacus. The sequence goes on from JAKSZT010004976.1 coordinate 110,772, forward strand.
CCATCAGAATATCCAAACAGACCTACACCAAGACACATACTACTCAGAATGTCAAATGTCAAACATAAAGAGAAAATTCTCAGAGCAGCAAGAGAGAAGCAAACAATTACGTATAAGGGACGTCCAGTAAGACTTAGTGCAGATTTCTCTTCAGAAACCATGGAGGTGAAAAGACAGTGGTATGATACAATTAGGAAACTGAAAGAGCAAAATTGCCAGCCAAGAATTCTTTATCCAGCAAAACTGTCCTTCAAATATGAAGGTGAGTATAAAATATTCACAAATTAAAACTAAGAGAGTTTGCAAAAAAAGAATCCACCTTTGCAGAAAATATTAAAGGAAGCCTTAGAACCTGAAAGAAAAAGATAGGAGACAGAGGCTTGGATGAGAGTATAGAAGAAAGAATAGCAGAAAGGATAAGCAAAAGAATAAAAAGAGAGACAAAAACAAGATGACATATGAAAACCAAAGAATAAAATGGAGGAAGTAAATAGTGCATTTACATTTACAGTAATATCATTGAATGTGAATGGATTAAACTCCCCAATCAAATGATACAGGCCGACAGAATGGATGAAAAAAACATGAGTCATCCATATGCTGCTTACAAGAAACTCACCTCAGACTCAGGGATACAAACCGAGTGAAAGTGAAAGGTTGGAAAAAGATACTCCACACGAATAGTAACCAGAAAAGAGCAGGGGTAGCTTTACTAAAATCAGACAAAACAGACTTTAAATGCAAAAAAGTTATGAGATGCAGAAGGCCATTATATATTAATAAAAGGGGCAATCCACCAGGAAGATAGAACAGTCATAAATATCTACGCACCTAACCAGGGTCCCCCAAAATACATGAGACAAACTCTGGCAAAACTGAAGGGAGAAACAGACATTTCTACAATAATTGTTGGAGACTTCAGCACCCCACTCACATCATTAGATAGAATAACTAGACAGAAGATTAACAAGGAAACAGAGAATGTGAACAATATCATAAACAAGATAGACCTAACAGACATATACTGCAGACAGAATACTGCATCCAAACTCAGCAGGTTATACATTCTTTTCAAGTGCCCGTGGATCTTTCTCCAGGATAGACCACATGTTAGGTCTTAGTTCAGCTCTCAATAAATATAAAAAGACTGAAATTACACAAAGCATATTCTCGGATCATAGTGGAATGAAACTAGAAATCAATAATAGACAGGAAATAAGTAAATTTGCAAATGTGTAGAGACTGAGCAACACACTCCTTAATAGTCGATGAGTCAAAGAAGAAATTGCAAGTGAAATCAATAAATATATTGAGACAAATGAAAACAAGAATATAATGTATCAAAACTTATGGGATACAGCCAAGGCAGTCTTGAGAGGGAAATTTATAGCCCTAAATGTCTATATTAAAAAAGAAAGAGCTAAATTCAAAGATTTTAACTGAACTAGAGAAACTAGAAAAAGAACAGCAAACCAATACAAAGGAAGCAGAAGGAAGGAAATAATAAAGATTAGAGCAGAAATAAATGAAAATGAGAACAGAAAAACAATAGAAAAAAATCAACAAAAACAAAAGCTGGTTCTTTGAGATCAATAAAATTGACAAACCGCTAGCTAGACTAACAAAGAAAAAAAAGAGAGATGATGAAAATAAATACAATCAGAAATGAAAGGGGGGAAGTTACAAATGACCCCACAGAAATAAAAAGAATCATAAGAGGATATTATGAAAAACTATATGCCAAAAAACTAGACAACCTAGATGAAATAGACAAATTTCTAGAAACGCACAAGCAACCAACATTGACGCTACAAGAAATACAAGAACTTAACAAACCAATCACATTTGAGGAGTTTGAATCCGTCATCAAAAATCTCCCAGCAAAGAAAAGTCCCGGACTAGATGGCTTCACAGGTGAATTCTACCAACCATTTCAAGAAGAATTAACACCAATTCTGTTTAAACTCTTTCAAAAAATTGAAGAGAAGGGAAAATTACCCAACACATTTTAAAAAGCCAACATCACCCTAATACCAAAGCCAGATAAAGATTCTACAAGACAAGAAAATTACAGGCCAACCTCTCTAATGAACAAAAGATGCAAAAATTCTCAACAAAATACTTGCAAATCAAATCCAACAGCATATCAAAAGATTTATACACCATGACCAAGTGGGATTTATTCTTGGTATGGAAGGCTGGTTCAACATAAGAAAATTAGTGTAATACACCACATTAACAAATTGAACGAAAAAAAAAACAAAACCACATGATCTTCTCAATTGATGCAGAAAAGGCATTCGACAAATTCCAGCATCATTTTTTTATAAAAACACTCCAAAAGACATGAATAGAAGGAAAATTCCTCAATATGATAAAAGGCATACATGAAAAACCCACAGCCAACATCATACTCAATGGGGAAAGGTTGAAAGCTTTCCCTCTGAGATCGGGAACAAGACAAGGATGCTCACTATTACCATTGTTATTCAATATTGTACTAGAAGTTCTAGCTAGGGCAATTAGATAAGAAAAAAAAAAATTAAAGGCATCCAAATAGGAAAAGAGGAAGTAAAACTCTCACTGTTTGTGGATGACATGATCCTGTACTTAGAAAATCCTGAAGTATCCACGACAAAGCTACTTGAGCTAATAAATGAGTTCAGCAAAGTGGCAGGATACAAGATCAACACACAAAAATCAGTAATGTTTTTATACACTAGTACTGACCAACTTGAGGAGGAAATGAGGGGGAAAATTCCATTTTCAATAGCAACAAAAAGACTCAAATACCTAGGAGTTAATTTAACCAAAGAAGTACAGGCCTATATGCAGAAAACTACAAAACAGTGCTAAAAGAAATTTTAAAAGACCTAAACAAATGGAAAGATATTCTGTGTTCATGGATTGGAAGAATAAATATTGTGAAAATGTCAATCTTACCCAAACTGATTTATAGATTCAATGCAATACCCATCAAAATCCCAACAGCTTACTTTACAGAATTAGAGAAGGCAATCACCAAATTCATCTGGAAGGGTAAGTGCGCCCGAATAACCAAAAGCATTCTAAAATACAAGAGCGATGTGGGAGGAATTTCGCTGCCTGACCTTGAAACATATTACAAAACAGCATGGTACTGGCATAAAAACAGACACATCGATCAGTGGAATAGAACTGAGAACCCAGAAATAAACCCTCACCTTACACAGTCAACTGGTTTTTGACAAACCTACCAAGGCCATGCTAACGGGAAGAAACAGTCTCTTCAACAAATGGTGTTGGGAGAACCGTATATCTATAACCAAAAGAATAAAAGAGGACCCTTATCTCACCCCCTATATAAGAATCAACTCAAAATGGATCGAAGATCTAAATATAAAAGCCAGAACCACAAAACTTCTAGAAGAAAATGTAGGGAAACATCTTCAAGACCTTGTAGTAGGTGGTGGTTTTTTGGACCTTACACCCAAAGCACATGCAAGAAAAGAAAATATAGATAAATTGGGACCTCCTGAAAATTAAACACCTTTGCACCTCACAGGACTTTGTCAAAAGGGTGAAAAGGCAGCCAACTCAAAGGAAAAAAAAATTTGTATATCACGTATCTGGTAAGGGTTTAATATCCAGGATATATAAAGAGATGTTACAACTCAACAATAAAAAGACAAATGATCCAATTAAAAAAATGGGCAAAAGACTTGAATAGACATTTCTCCAAAGAAGAAATACAAATGGCAAAAAGTAAATGAAGAAATGCTCAACATCACTCATGATTAGGGAAATGCAAATCAAAACTACAATGAAATATCATTTTCACACCATCAGAATGGCCAGTATTAAAAAGAGAACTACAAGTGTTAGAGAGTATGTGAAGAGACAGGAACACTCATTCACTGTTGGTGGGAATGCAGAATGATACAGCCACTATGGAGGACTGTTTGGGAGTTCCTAAAGAAGTTGAATGCAGACTTGCCATGTGACCCGGCAATACCAGTACTGGGTATATACCCAGAAGAACTGAGAGCCAGTGACACGAACAGACATCTGCACACCAATGTTCATAGCATTCATAGCAACATTATTCACCATTGCCAAAAGTTCAAAACAACCCAGGTGTCCATCAACAGACAAATGGATAAACAAACTGTGATCTATTCACATGATGGAATATTATGCAGCGTAAGAAATGAAGGCGTAAAGCATATGACAACATGGATGAACCTGGAGGACATTATGTTGAGTGAAGCAAGTCAGACACAAAAGGACAAATACTTTATGAATGCGTTACTATGAACCAAATATATTGTGCAACATATTGTTTGATCCAAAAAAAATGTATATGTATCCAGTACATTTGAGAAATGTATATATTTATTCATCTGTGTTTACTTTTTAGTTTTCAATTGTTTATATTTTTACTTAAATGTACAAAATAAATTTTTAAAAAATAAAAAAAAATTAAAATTATGAGAGCACATCAGTCAAAGTATTGCTATTAACTATAGTCCATATCTTACTTTTGGTGTATTTTCCCCCAACCTGTCCTATTATTTTTTTGTTCATAAACCATACAATTTATCTAAAGTGTAAAATCAATGGCATTTGGTATAATCAGAATTCTGCATTCAACACTTCAATCAATATTAGAGCATTTGCATTACACACACACAAAAAAGAAAATAAAAAACCATGATCATACCCATGTTAGTGCTACTAATTACAAATCCTATGATTTGCTTTCACCATTTCTATTCATTTCCAAATAACTTTTTACCATTTCTGCACAGATTAAACCTCAGCTTTATATCCTCTAACCATATTCTAGTCTCTGGTGACTAATATTCTAGCTATTAACTCCATGAACTTTTTCATTATATTTAGTTCATAATAGCAAAATCATACAATATTTGTCTTTTTACATCTGGCTTGCTTCACTCAACATAATGTCCTCCAGGTTCATCCATGTTTTCATATGCTTCACAACTTCATTTCTTCTTACAGCTGCATAATATATCATCATGTGTATCTACTACAGTTTGTTTATCCATTAGTCAGTTAATGGACACCTAGGTTGTTTCCATCTTTTGGCAATTGTGAATAATGTCGCTATGAACATCAGTGTGCAGATGTCTGTTTGTGTCACTGCTCTCAGTTCTTCTGGTAGATACCTAGTAGTGGTATTGCCAGGTCACATGGTAGATATACATCTAACTTCCATAGGCACTGCCAAACAGACTTCCACAGTGGCTGTACCAGTCTAAAGTCCCACCAACAATGAATAAGCATTCCTGTCTCTTCACATCCTCTCCAATACTTGTAGTTTTGTTTTTTTTCAATAGTGGCCATTCTAGTAGGTGTGAAATGATATCTCATTGTAGCTTTAATTTGCATTTCCATAATAGCTAGTGATGTTGAACATCTTTTCATGTGTTTCTTCACTATATTTCTTCTTTATAAAAATATCTACTCAGGTCTTTTGCCCATTTTTTAATCAGGTCATTTGTCTTTTTATTGTTGAGCTGTAGGCTCTCTTTTTTTTTAAAGATTTTATTTATTTATTCATTTATCCCCCCCTTGCTGCCTGTGCTCGCTGGGTCAGCCAACCACGCCGTGCAGGCGGGCCCGCCCCCACCAGGAGGCCCCGGGAACCGAACCCGGGGCCTCCCATATGGTAAACGGGAGCCCCACTGATTGAGCCACAGCCGCTTCCCGTAGGCTGTCTTTATATATCATGGATATTAGACCCTTGTCAGATGTGTGATTTCTAAATATTTTCTCTTTTGAGTGGGCTGCCTTTTTATACTCGTCACAAAATTCTTTGAGATACAGAAGTGTTTAATTTTGAGGAGGTCCCATTTATCTATTTCTTCTGTTGTCATTCATGCTTTGGATGTAAGGTTGAAGAAACCCTCACCTACTACAAGGTCATGTAGATGTTGCCTACATTATCTTCTTAGAGTTTTATAGACCTGGCTTTTATGTTTAGGTCTTTGATCCATGTTGAGCTGATTTCTGTATAGGGAATGAGAAAGGAGTTCTCTTTCATTCTTTTGGTTATGGATAACCAGTTCTCCCAGCACCATTTGTTGAAGAGACTGTTCTGTCCCAGAAAATTGGACTTGATAGGCTCATCAAAAATCAGTTGAACATAGAGGTGAGGGTCTATTTCTGAACTCTCAATTTGTTCCCATTGATGAAGACGCCTATCTTTATGCCAATACCATGCTGTTTTCACCACTGCAGTTTTATAATACACTTCATGGTCAGGAAGCATGAGTCCTCCAATTTTGAACTTCTGTTGTAGGATGTTTTTTGGCTATTTGGATGCCCTTTCCTTTCCAAATAAATTTGGCAATTGACTTTTCTATTTCTGTAAATGAGGCTGTTGGAATTTTCATCAGTATTGTATTGAATCTATAAATTAATTTGGGTAGAAATGACATTTTCACGATGTTGAGTCTTCCAATCAATGAACACAGAATATCCTTCCATTTGTAGAGGTCTTTTTTTATTTCTTTTAGTAGTGTTTTGTACTTTTCTGAATACAGATCCTTTACATTATTGGTTAAATTAATTCCTAGATATCTGAGTCTTTTTGTTACTGTCCTAGATATTTGAGTCTTTTTGTGCTATTGTAAATGGAATTTTTTTGCTTTATTTCCTCCTCAGCTTGCTTATTACTAGTGAGTGTATAGAAACACTACTGATTTTTGCATGCTGATCTGATATCCTGCCACTTTGGTAAACAAGTTTATAAGATGAAGTAGCTTTGTTGTAGACAATTCAGAATTTTCTAAATATAGTATCATGTCATCTGTGAATAGTGAGAGTTTCACTTCCTTTAGTCCAATCTGGATGCCTTTTATTTCTTTTTCTTGCCCAATTGCTCTAGCTAGAACTTCTAGCACAACAATGAATAATAGTGGTGACAGTGGGTATCCTTGTCTTGATCCTGATCTTAGAAGGAAAGCTTTCAACCTCTTCCCATTGTATGATGTTGGCTGTTTTTAAAGTGTTTATATCAAGAAAGGCTGCTGGAGTTTGTCAAATGCCTTTTCGACATTAATCAAGATGATCATGTGTTTTTTTCCCCTTCAATATGTTAAAGTGGTGTATTATGTTTATTGATTTTTTTATGTTGCACATCCCTTACCTATTAGGAATAAAATGAACTTGATTACAGTATATAATTCTTTAATATGCTGTTGGATTTGATTTGCAAGCATTTTGTTGAGAATTTTTGCATTTTTGTTAATTAGAGAGATTGGTCTGTAGTTTTCTTTTCTTGTATTATCCTTATCTGGCTTTGATATTAGGCAATGTTGGCTTCATGAAATGTGCTGTGTAATTTTCCTTCCTTTTCAATTTTTTAGAAGAGTTTAAATAGTATTGGTATTAATTCTTTTCAAAATGTTTGGTAGAATTCACCTCTGAAGTCATCTGGTCCTGGACTTTTCTTTGTTAGAAGACTCTGATGACTGATTAAATCTTTTTACTTCCAATTGGTTTGAGTTGCTGTATTTTTTGTAGAGTCAATGTAGGCTGCTTGTGAATTTCTAGAAATTTGTCCATTTCATCGAGGTTATCTAATTTGTTGCTATATAGTTGCTCATAATATCCCCTTATGATCTTTATTTATGTGGGGTCAGTTGTAATATTCCCTTTCATTCTGATTTATTCCATCTTCTCTCATTTGTTAGTCTAGCTAAGGGTTTGTCAATTTTATTGATCCTCTCAAAGAACCAACTTCTGGTTTTGTTGGTTTTCTCTTTTTTTTGTTGTTGTTGTTTTAAATTTCTTTTATTTCTGCTCTAATCTTTGTTATTTCTTTCTGCTTGCTTTGGGATTGTTTTGCTGCTCTTTTTCTAGTTTCTCCAGGTGTTCAGTCAAGTCTTCAATTTTAGCTCTTTCTTCCTTTTTAATATAGGCATTTAGGGCAATAAATTTCCCTCAGCCTTGCCTTTGCTGTATCCCATAAGTTTTGGTAAGTTGTACTCTAGTTTTCATTGGTCTCAAGATATTAACTAATTTCTTTTGCAATTTCTTCTTTGACTCAACTGATGATTTATGAGTTTATTTTTTAGCCTCCATATAGTTGTGATTTTCCCCCTTTCCCACCTATTACTGGTTTCCAGCTTCATTCCATTATGATCAGAGAAGGTGCTTTGTATAATTTCAATTTTCTTAAGTTTATTGATAGCTGTCTTATGGCCCAGTGTGGTCTATCCTGGAGAAAGATCCATGAGCACTTAAGAAGAATGTATATAACCTGATGATTTTGGATGAAATGTTCTTAATATGTCTGCCAGGTCTAGCTCATTTATCATATTGTTCAAGTTCTTTTTTTCCTTGTTTATCTTCTGTCTAGTTGTTCTATCTATTGATATGAGTGGTGTGTTAAAATCTCCAATTATTATTGTAGAGACGTTTATTTCTCCTTTCAGTAATGCCAGTTTGCCTCATGTATTTTGGTGCACCCTGGTTAGGGGCACAGATATTTATGACTGTTACATCTTCCTGGTGGATTGTCCCTTTTATTAATATATAATGGCCTTCTGCATCTTATCACCTTTTAGCATTTAAAGTCTTTTTTGTCTGACACCAGTATAGTTACCCCTGCTTTCCTTTGGTTACTGTTTGCATGAAATACCTTTTTCCAACCTTTCACTTTCAGTCTATTTGCATCCTTGGGTCTAAGGTGCGTCTCCTGCAGATAGCATATGGATGGCTCATGTGTTCTTTTTTTTTTAAGCCAGTAAAAAGAATTTATTTGGGAAATGGGGGAAAGAACAGTGCTTGCTGAGAAATGGGAAAGAAAGATGGACACATACACCAAGACTTGGTGGGGGCCCCTCTACAGAGAGAGCGGGCTCTGCCTCATGTGATTACCTTTTAAACCTCATGTGTTCTTATCCATTTTGTCAGCCTGTGTCTTTTTCCTAGGGAGTTTAATCCATTAACATTCAATGTTATTACTGTAAAGACATTGCTTACTTCAGCCATTTTATCCTTTGGCTTACATATGTCATATCTTATTTTTGTCCACATTTTTACCCTTTTGGTTACTTCTACTCTCTCCTCCAAGCCTCTCTCTTTGTCTTTTCCTTCTGGCTGCAGAATTCCCTTTAGAGTTTCCTGCAGAGCTAGATTCTTATTTACAAACTCTCCTAGTTTCTGTTTATCTGTGAATATTTTAAATTCACTGTTATAGCTGAAGGACAGTTTTGCCAGGTAAAGAATTCTTGGCTCTTTCAGTACTAAAATTATATCATACCACTGCCTTCTCGCCTCCACGGTTTCTGAAGAGAAACCCTTACTAATAAAGTCTTATTGGATGTTCCTTGTATATGATGTTTCACTTCTACCTTGCTTTCAGAATTTTCACTTTATCTTTGGCATTCTGAGTATTATGTGTTTGGGGTAGGTTTATTTGGATTTATTCTAATTAGAGTAAGCTGTGCTTCCTGGACACATATTGTGGCAGTTTGATGTAATTATAAATTCCAAAAATATAACTGAATCATGCTTGTAAACTGATCTGTTAATCTGGGCATGATTAGGTTAGGATTAGGGCGTTGAGCCCCACCCCTTGGTGGGTGGGGAATCGAATATAAAAGGTAAGGCAAAGGACAGTTGGAGCAGTGTTTTGAGAAACAGTCTTGATATTGGAAAGGCGGCCCCAGGAGAAGAGAAGCAAGCCGTTCGCCTGATCGCCTACAGCTGACCTTGTGGAGGAAACAGGAGCTAAGCCCGGAGAGAAACACAGCCCCAGGAAGAAAGGAATCCCAGAAGCCTGAACCCTGGCAAATGCCGGCAACTGTCTTGCTCTAACACGTGGCAATGGACTTTGGTGAGAGAAGAAACTTAATGCTTTATGGCCTGGTATCTGTGGACTTCCACCCCAAATAAATACCCTTTATAAAAACCAACCCATTTTCGGTATTTCACATTAGCACCCCTTTGGCTGACTAATACAGAATTTGGTACCAGGAGTGGGGTACTGCTTTTGTAATTACCAAAATGTTGGAACGGTTTTATAAATGCGTAAGGGGTATTTTTTAGAAAAATTGTGAAATGCTTGATGAAAAAGGCCTAGATCGCTTTGAAGAAACTGTTGATAGCAATATGAACGCTAAAGAAATTTTCTATGATGCCTTAGAAGTAAATGATAAAACTTTTATTGGAAACTGGAGGAAAGGTGATCCATATTTTAAAGTTGCAGAAAATTTAACAAGATTAACTCCTGGTGTTATATGAAAAACAGAATTTAAAAATAGCAAACCAGAGCATTTAGTTAAAAAACGTTCCAAGGTAAACTCAGAGAATGTGGCTTGGCTTCTCCTTGCAGCTTATAGCAAAATACTAGATGAGAGAAATACACTAAGAACTGAACTTTTGGGCAAAAAGAAAACAGAAACTGATTCTAGAACTTCCAAGTTTCTGGAAATCAAATTCCCAGATGAAAATGCTCTATTTAAAAACTTTACTAAATTAAAAACTTGTAACTCAGAATTAAAGATACAGTTATCTTGGAAAGACTTGTGAAAAGTCTTACTATCTAACTCACCCTCTCTGTATATTTTGGTGGGGCTCCTCTCTTGGCCCAAGGAGATGTCTTAATCCCAGATCTCTACTTCCACGGTTTTCTTCTTAAAGCTTTTCCTCCTTCAGTCTCTCCTTTCCATGTCCTCTTTTGTCCAAGCTGACAGTGGTTTTGTTCATACAGCATTCTCAAAAACTTTGTTGGTTTAGCATGCAGGAAGCAGTTTTTGAGAGAGCTGTATGAACAAAACCACTGTCAGCTTGAACAAAAAAGAGCATGGAAAAAAAAAACTGAAAGAAAATCAGCTTTAAGAAAAAAACTGTGGAAGCAAAAATCTGGGATTAAAACATCTCCTTGGGCCAAGAGAGGAGCCCCACCCATATATACAGAGAGGTTAGTTTTCCCCAACAGTTGAAGAGGCTGGATGTCCCCACCTGATGTTCAGGAAGAGTTTTGCCATCCCAGGGTGCAGGGAGTTTGAAGCACATTCCTCAAAGATTAGGGTGGTTAAGGTCAATACCCCATTGGTCTGAGAGGGGTGTACCTGTCCCCTATGGATTAGAAAAGGCCAGGTGGTCAACCCATTGCTCTGAGAGGGTTGAGCCTGTATGCCAAAGGTTAGGGAAGGCCAGGTGGTCAACTCGTTGCTCTGAGGGGGTTGAGCCTGAATGCCAAAGGTTAGGGGGAATGTTGTCTTCACCTCACTGTGCTAGGGGGGCTAAAACTCTAACCCAAAGATTGGGTAAGGTGCAACAATCACCCCAATACTCTTGGGAGGGTGAAGTCTGGAGCTTGGTCGACACCCAAATGCTTGATGAGGGTGGAACCAAGAAAATGGCCATTGGGCAAGCCTGTAAAAATGGTAGATTCCCATGTGACCCCAAGAATAAGAAACCATTGTCTTAGAAATAACTCTCAAACTTTAAAATCGAATGGAGGATGCCCTGCAGATATACTGAACTGTAGAGGATCCATAACTCATGTTTAACATCCCAATTTCTTCTTATAATATTGAAAATATTTATCCTTTGTCTTTCCATTTGTATACTGAAAGCAGTTAAATGGTTTTATAAGTTTCAAAGGTCTATAGCAAACGGAACTTTGCCTCAAGATGAACTATATTTCTTTAAACTAATTATAATATGATTTTGTACTTGTATTGTTACTGATATAAGTTTTTTTAAATATTATAATGTATTTTTAAAATTCAGAGGGTGGAATGTGGCAGTTTGATGTAATTATGAATTCCAAAAATATAATTGAATCATGCTTGTAAACTGATCTGTTAATCTGGGCATGATTAGGTTAGGATTAGGGCGTTGAGCCCCACCCCTTGGTGGGTGGGGAATCGAATATAAAAGGCAAGGCAAAGGACAGTTGGAGCAGTGTTTTGAGAAGCAGTTTTGATATTGGAAAGAAGGCCCCAGGAGAAGAGAAGCAAGCCGTTCGCCTGATCGCCTACAGCTGACCTTGTGGAGGAAACAACCCATTTTCGGTATTTCACATTAGCACCCCTTTGGCTAACTAATACACATATATTCATGTCTTTCATGAGCTGGGAAATTTTCAGCCATTATTTCCTCAAATACTCTTTCTGCCCCTTAACCTTCTCGAACTCCCAAATCATGTATGTTGGTGCGCTGCATGCTATCATTCAACTCTCTGAGCCCCTGCTCAATTTTTCCCATTCTTTTCTCTGTGTTCTTCTCTCTTCAATTTCAGTTGTTCTGTCCTCTACGTCACTGATTTTTCTTCCATGATTTCAATTGTGCTTTTGTGTGCCTCTCTTGTATTTTTTTTATAACACTTACTGTGCCTTTCATTCCCATAAGCTGTTATTTTTCATCCAAGGTTTCAAATTTTTCTTTGTACTCACCCAGTGCCTTCTTAATGTCTTTTATTTCTTTAGCCACGTTGTCCTTCAATTCTATGATTTGATTTAGAAGATTTGTATGAACCTCAATGATTAGTTTTTTCAAGTCCTATGTGTTGCCTGGAGTTTTTGATTTCTTTGCCTGAATCATATCTTTTTTTTCTTAGTGTGGCTTGTAATTTTTTGCTGATGTCTAGGGATCTGATTATGATGCTGAATTTACTCTGATGTTCAGTTTCTCTCTTCTTAGGATTTACTATTAAGTAGCTGTGTGCTACCACTGTTAACTTTGACTCTCGGTTCAACTTGTTCTAGATATTTAGGACTGCCCCTTTTTAACTTCCCAAACAAGGGCTAAGGTCCCACTAATAAGGTACAGGCCAGCTTCCAAGGGCCTGGGGGGAGGGGCAGTAAAGACAACTGATTTATTATTTTATTTATGATTCTTTTTCCCTTCTTTTCATGCACTTTTCTGACCTGCAAGCAGATGGCGCTCTTTGGCAGACTTCCCAGCTCACACCCCAGGTGCTGCAGGTCAACGCATTCGGTGTAACTCTGTATTGGGCAGGTAGTATAGAAGCAAATATCCTCAGGGCAGGCCAAGCCTCATAAACAAATTTTCTCAAAAGCTGTTCTCCTCCCTTGGCCAGCTACACCCTCCCTTCCTCTGCCTCCTCAGCAACTAGGCCAGGGCAATAGGGAGTGTGCTTGAGAAGCAGATTATCTTTAGCTCCCTGCCTGCTCTCAGAGCAAACAATGTCATGGCTCACCTGGCCTAGAAGTGTGTGACCCCTCCAATGCAGCAGACCAAGTTTGCTGACCAAAATCTGAATTTGCTTTAGGTTGTGTTCCTCCTTCTCCCCTCTCTTGGGGAAGAGGACCCTTGCAACCCCCTCAGTTGCAGCTGCTGCAGTCCACAGACTGCAGTTTGCTCCAAGGGTGGGGGGATGGGGACCAGTTGCTGCTGTTCCAGCTTTACTCACAGAATTTTTCCAGCCAGGAGACTCCTTTCCTTCACCCTTCTCTCTTCTGGATGGTGTCTTGCCTTCCCCTGGTGTCCTGGGCCTCAGAGCAGCCCTCCAGACAGTCTCTTGCCTGTTCTCCACCTATTTTTTCTGGGAGAGAAGTGATCTTTCTGCCTCGTAATCTCCATCTTCCCAGAAGTCCAAACAGATACTTTTAAATAACTTTCCTGAAGTAATACAAGGTGTCAATTGACATATTCAAAGCACAACCTGGGCATCAGGGAAAACCTACAGATAATGGTCAACACCAAGACCCAGCTGGAAAAAACTAGGACAGGCCACAAGAGTAACTCACTTACAAGGGGAAGAAAGCAGGCTGGTGTTAGACTCCCTACGCTCACACCTTCCCCTCAAGACTGTGGAGCAACACCTCCAAGATACTCAAGGATGGAGTGAAGCCAAGAATTAATCTTCAGCCAAATTGACCTTCATATTTAAAGGCTATAGACAGTTTTCAACAAGCAAGAACTCAGGGCACGCTGTTCACACAAACTGTTATTGTGTAGTGGAGGACAAATTCCAACCAAAAGAGGTGGGCAGGACAACACCAACAAAAAATCTGGTGGTAAGCATTGAATATATTTATTGGCATATAAAGACAAAAAGACAGGCATTAGAATGACAGAGCTGAGTGTAAATGTTATGTCCTCTGACAATGGAGGAATACAATGGATGCAAAACACAAACACACACACACACACACATACATACACGGGGGGTGGAGAAAGGAAGATAAGGGAAATCAGAGTAGCTGTTGATTGCCAGTATCTGAAGAGCTGCGAATCCAGGTATCATAAAGCTAACAAATCAAGAACAAGAATGAGCGGGTTGCCAAGTAGCAAGGTAAACACTAGAAGGAGATAATACTATTGACTGACACTCGGGTGGAGTGAAAGGAGGCAGAAGAGCACAAGCTACTTTTATTGCTGCACATAAATAGGGAACCAAAAGAACTGCTGAAGCAGGGAAATCAAGGGCGTGATTGAAGGAAGCCCTGGAGAAAAATGTAGAACCGGACAGCTGCAAAGAAGAAGAGCATGGCAAAGCAAGCAAAACAAAGAAAAGATTTGAATCAAGTCCTGTTTCTGGTGGGGGCATCACATTTGTCATGGACCTGCTGCAGCACCTGGGGAGGGGGTAGGGAGGCCCTGGCCTAGGTGCCGCAGCTTCTGACCTTTTCCTGTACTTTCTTTTTTCTTTTTTTTTTTTAAAGATTTATTTATTAACTTTTTATCCATTTTTAACACCCCCCCCCCCAGTTTCTGCTGTTTTTGTGTCCATTTGCTGGGCAATTCTCGGTGTCCATTTCCTGCCCTCTATTCTCATCCTTCTCCTCCTGTCTTCACCAGGATTCAATTCTGGGAACCTTCAATGTGGGAGAGAGGCGAATGCCACCTGCGCCACCTCAGGTCCTGGTTTTTTGGCGCATCTCATCTTAGCTCTCCCCTTCAGTACTCTCCTGCTACGTCATCTTGCTGCGTGCGGCACACTCAAGCACGGGGCCTGGAGGCAAACCTGCTTGCAGGGCCTGATGGCACACCTGCGGGTAGGGCCTGGGGACAGGGCCTGGCGGCACACCCATGCATAAGGCCTGA
This sequence comes from Tolypeutes matacus, assembly GCA_026826555.1. NCBI lineage: Eukaryota > Metazoa > Chordata > Mammalia > Cingulata > Chlamyphoridae > Tolypeutes > Tolypeutes matacus. The sequence continues at coordinate 125,811 of JAKSZT010004976.1, forward strand.
TGGTGCACCTGGGGCAGGGCCTGGTGGCGCACCCGCTCGCAGGGTCTGACAGCACACCCACGTGTCCCCTCTCATGGGGCCTGATGGCACACCTGCACATGGGGCCTGGGAGCAGGGCCTGGCAGCTCGCCCGTGTACCTTCTATATTTTTCTTTATTTTACTGGGAGGTCCCGGGGATTGAACCCAGGTCCCTCCACATGGGAGACGGACATCCAACCATTTGAGACACACCCCCACCTCTGTACTTTCTTTTAAAGCCATCATTTCTGGCTTGGTGATGAGCAGATACTAGCATGCCCCAGCCTCCCTTTTATTTTTTATTTTAAAAAATAAAAGTGAAATTTATACAAGATAAATTAACCATTTTAAAGTGTATAATTCAATGACATGACATTTACTACATCCACAATGGTGTGCAACCATCAACTCTATCCATTTCCAAAATTTTTCATCACCAAAAAGAAACTCTAAACTCATTAATTAATAACTCCCTATTTCTCTCCCTGCCACCCATGGTAATCTCTAATTTACTTTCTATGAATTTGCCCATTCTTGATATTTCATAAAAGTGGAACCATACATTTGTTCTTTTGTGTCTGGCTCATGTCACTCAGCAAAATGTTTTCTAGGTTCATCCACATTATGGCCAAATGTTATTCTACTATATGGATACACCATAATTTATTTATCCACTAATCCACTTATGGATATTTGACTATGTGTTTTTAAGGAGGCTTTGAATCACATTTATTTTTGTAATTATAATTCCACTTAATTTAAAGTGCATGTGTAAGCTGAACATACACAACTTTGTTTTAAGTATATTTTAAATGTCTCTAATAAGCAAAGTCTTTCCAAATACTTTACACAAGTCTAATATAAGTAATAGGCAATTTAAAATAATCCTTGAACTGAACATGAAAGCCAAGTCTGCGGGGTCCTGCAGTGCCCCTCCACCAGGGAGGCCATGCAGACCATTCCCAGGGAGACCACATGGACCGTTCGGGGCCTTTTGCTGCAGCCGCACAGGCACATAGACCTTTGGGAGGGTCTCAGTGAGTGGCTGCTTCGTACACTTTGGGGCTGTTCCACTCTTGCTTCACTGCTTTTGCAACGACTCTGGCACCAAGCACACAAACAACATAAAGCTATTGCTTCAAAAAAAATGTGCAGGGTCTCCCCCTTTCTGCCTGGCTCTGAGAAAGCTTGAGAAAGGGATGGAGGTCTGAGGATGAGACACGGAGCACAAGCCTTCAGCCTGGACACGGCACCAAGAGTAAAGAGGCCGAAAGAGGCAGAGGCAGAATGGACAAGAGGGCTGAAAGGGCTGGGAGGATGGGGGGAAGGCTGGGGAAGGTACAGCATGGGAGGGGGACAAGGTGGAGAAGCACAAGGTAGAAGAGGGCAGAGTGGGGGAGGACAGGAAGGGGCCAGGGGAGGGGAGGACAGCAGGTATGGAAAGGACAGGTACCCCCACGTCTGTGGGCAGGTCACAGGCCTCTGTCCAGCCTGGGCACACTCACGGTTGTACAGGGTGACGATGTGCAGGCAGTTCAGCAGCTGGCGCTTATACTCATGGATCCTTTTCACATGCACGTCGAACATGGAGGATGGGTTGATCTTCACCTTGTACTCCTTCTCTAGGAAGGCTGAAAACTTCAACTTGTTCTCCTGGGAGGACAAAGGGAAAAGGACAGGTTTGAAGGTCATGTGCCTGACCCAATAGCGCTGCTAAGAACCCAGAGCTCCCTGAAGTCTAACCAAAGCCCAGCTTCCTGCAAAAAGCCAAAGGATGGTGGCTGAAGAGAACATGCCTCTCAGAAACCCAACGGGCAAGAGCATCCAGGGGAAGCCAACCAGATACCCAAGGGAAGGACATCAGGATACACGGACCACTGTGGGGAGCAGAGACAGCACAGGGAGAGGAGCAGGGAACAGTGAGAAAGGGTGATACTGACTTACACACCAAGAGCTTCAGATTTTATGAAAACCTAGACCAAAAAGCAAAACTGGAGAAAAACAGAGAGATGGGAAAAGCAGAATGAAGGGAAACCAGAAAGTGTGATGTAAAAGGAGACAGGGGAGTGGATGTAGCTCAAGTGGTTGAGCACCTGCTTCCCAGGTACAAGGTCCCAGGTTCGATCCCCGGTACCACCTAAAAACACACAAACAAAAAAACCAACTCTTGAGGGCTGAAGAGGTGAGCCGAGAGGGTAAGGTACGCGCACAGGTAGCGTGTGTTGCGCTACGGACTCTTGGGGCGGGGGAGAGAAGGAAAGGGAATCTTTCCTGTAGTGATTGTAGTGGTGGAGATCCAAAAATTGAGGCAAATATTCTAGGGAATGAGATTATCCCAAAGGCGCTCACTTTAAAAAACGAAGGGGGATTATACCTCGATAAAGCTGTTTAAGGGAAGCGGCTGTGGCTCAATCAGTAGAGCTCCCGTTTACCATATGGGAGGCCCCGGGTTCGGTTCCCGGGGCCTCCTGGTGAAGGCAGGCCCGCCCGCACGGCGTGGTTAGCTGACCCAGCGAGCACAAGCAGCAAGGGGGGGATAAATGAATAAATAAATAAAATCTTTAAAAAAAAAAAAAAAACCAACTCTCACTGGGTGCAGATGAAGCTCAGTGGTTAAGTGCCTGCTTACCATGTACAAGCAAGGTCCTGAGTTCAAAAAAAAAAAAAAACCAAATGATGAATGGATAAAATGTGATGTGATATATATATATACACAACGGAACTACATTTAGCCATAAAAAGGAATGAACTTCTGATACATGTTACCACACGGATGAAACTTCAAGGCATCATGTTGAATGAAATAAGCCATACAAAAAATAACAAATATTGCATATTTCTCTTATAGGAAATCCCTAAAATAAGCAAAGTCATAGAGACAGATCAGAGATCACCAGGGGCTGGCGGAGGGAAGGTTGGGGAGTTAATGCTTAATTGGTGTGGACTTCCTCATTGGGGTGATGGGAAAGTTTGGGTGGTGGATCTTGGTGATGGGAGCAGAACATTGTGAATGTGATTCACGCCACTGAACTGTACACTTGAAGGCAATTAAAATGGCACATTTTATGTTATACACGTTACTACAAATTTTAACTAAAAGTTAGAGAAGCACAGTGAGAGAAAGAAAGTGGAGGGCTAAGGTACAGACAACATGGAAAAGGGGATTTGAAATTAAGAACTACTCCTGGTCCTCTGGGCCCAGTGGCCACGCTGCGGATAGACACGCGACTTGGTTCTCCAGAGTCTATCTAGCGCGTGCCAGTCTAGGCAGGAAGCAGCAGATTTGGTTTGGAAGGTCTCAAGTAAACTAACACTGGTTTAGCTCTCCCAGGGGTGACAGTATAGGTGGACCCCCTACTTGGAGTCTGGCCGCTGTGAGACTGCTAAACTGCCATGTGAAAGCACACCAGGTGACATAACTATCTTCAATTCATTTTCTGGAGTGCTCCCCTCAGACAAGGCACTCCCACAGAATCGTGGACAGTGATGGCAAGTCAAGGCTGGGAGTTGGGTTGGCTCCTGCTGCTCGCGGGCAGTAAACCCCGTCCCAGTTTTCCAGGCCTTAGTCCTTCTTGCCCCTTCCCCAGCCTCTCATCCCAGTATGGCAGGTCCCCACGGACAGCCAGAAACACCAGCCCAGGGACCTACCTGCTTGACCTTGGCCACATCCCTGATGAATGCCTCGTCATTGACCAGCGGCAGCAGCTTCTTCAGCTGGCTCAGGTCGGTCAGGAAGCCCTCTCCAATTTTCTAAGGAAATACAAAGTAATTGTAATTACTTGCTGGCCTTGGCCCCGGGAAGCTTCTTAAGGCTGCCTCCCCACTTCAGTCGTCCACTCCTCTGGTCTCTCTCCATAGGCCTGTCTGCCCCTTTGCAGTTGGCAACCTCTTCTCTGCCATTAACTGCTGGGGTTTCCAGGGCCTGGCCCTCAGCTTGCTTCTCTCTCATAAACCCCAGTCCTCCAGGAAACACCATCCACAGCCTCGGCTTCCAGCCCCTTCTCTGGACCCCTCTCGGTCCAGATCCATGTACACTCCTCAACTTCTCTACCAGAATGCCTCAAAGTCCCACCCAGCTCAAACACCTACGACCAAACTGAGGAGCCTCCCAGGATATGGGCCCTGAGCCCGGGTGCTTCTGGATGTCTGCACCACTGCCCCCTGGAGGTGGGCAGCTCCTATTCCTTCTCACTGCCTCGTACCCCACATCCCCATGCCCACCACCTCCACACTCTACCCTTGTGAGGGGGAGGCCCGCCCCCCACCCAGCCTGGCCCTTCTCCCCTATGCTCCCCTTCCAGAGCAACAGCTCGCCAGGTACCCTCCTCCTGCTCACAGCTTCCCTGAGCTTGTTTAGGGTAAAGGGGGTAGTTCCTCACTTGGCCGTCTCTCCAGCCTCCACTCACTCTGACCCTGCCTTGTCCCCTGCATTGCAGTCCTGGTCCCTGGAAGGGCCACACCCTTCTGGCCCCTGGGCCTCGGACCAGACACCCACTCCTCCTGGGGCCATGCTTCATATCTTAGCTCTGTCCCTTTCTCGGGAATGCCTTCCCTGATGCACACGTGTGCACACAGGCATCCAGACAATTGCACGTGCATGCACACACAGGAATACACATCATGCGGACATACATCCACACGGCCCAGACCAGGCATGACCAGCCCACGACACCCTTTCTGAGGAGCTCTGCTTTTGTGGGCACTGATATGTGACCATCCCATGGACGTGCCCTCACAGTGCCCCACGCTGCAATCCTCAGTGTTTCCTCAGCACTTGTGCTCGGTCCTTCCTGGGCCAGCATCCTGCACTGGACCCCTCGCCAGACCTGGATGGACCTCCCCATCCCTTCCAGGAGCCACGGCTGGAAGGGCACATACAAGGAGAGACTCTCTCCCTGCCAGTGGCCACGAGCAACATGCACTTAGCCCGCATGGGCATGAGCCTAGTGCTGCAGCTGTCACGGAGCAGGCTATGGACTCACCTCCACAATGACCTCAGCCAGCCCGGGGTTGCACAGCAAGAGCCACCGTCGCGGTGTGATGCCATTAGTCTTGTTCTGGAACTTCTCTGGCTCCAGCTCATAAAAATCTTTAAAGCTGAGAACGCAGAGAATGGAGAACTCTCACAAATGCTTTGTACTGAGCAAGGTGAGCAAGGAAACATGCAGAACTTCTTATGAAATCCCCTGGGAAGAGCCTAAAGCTCAGGGGTTTTTTGTTTTCTTTTCTAATAAGCAGAGTGATAACGTCACTGTACAGTTAAGACTGTCGAATAGGGGAGGGAGGTATTATAGGAACCCTATATTTTCTATGTGATTTTTGTAAACCTCCATCTGCTGTAAAAAAAAATAAAACAAAAAAAGAATGCCGACCCACTGTGCGTGCTTTTCAAAGCATCCTGTATCTAACTATCTAGTGTAGTGCTGCTAGAACCTCACAAATATCAGAGTTGGGCCACTTTTCAGGGAGGAAACAGAGGCTCCACTGCCTTCCCCAGGTCACGACAGCAGAGGACACAGGCATTTGGGCTAGGGAAGCCTGGCCTCAGTTTTCTCACCCGTAAAATGGGGAAGCACCTAATTCAGAGGTTTGCTGTGAGGACTGAACAATAATATATGAAGCCCTGGGGCCAGAAACACAGAACACACTCAAACCGAGGGCCAGGAACGGGTGTGGTCGGGGGCCGCCCCTCCCAGCCCCTGGGGACCACCTCGCAGGCCGGCACTCATGGGAAATGCCCCAGAAGCATCCAATGGCAGAGCAGAAGGAAGGATTCCTGGGTCACAATCTACTAGGACAGGAGCCACAAACTCAAAATGCAGCACCGCCTCCCTGCCCAGCACACTAGCCCCCAGAGCAGGTGTGTGTGTGTAGCCAGCAGCAGAGGGCTTCAGAGACCCAGAACCTCTACCTAAACAGACTGAGAATGCAGAAAAGGGCCCCTGTCACCTTCACGTCCAAGCCACGGCAGGTGCCCACAGAGCACGGTGGCAGGGCACAACCTGGTGCAGACTGTGGGTGTGGGACATGCCTGTGACAGACCAGGCATCACCCATTCGGGCAAGGGGTGGGGCAAGTACAGCAGGAGCATGCAGGGGCGGTGTCTCATGGCCTCGGCATCAGGCGGGAGGGAGGTCTGGCAAGCCCCGCACTCACACGGACTGCTTCACGATCTCTGAGTGGATGCGTGCCACCCCGTTGACAGCGTGGGAGCCGATCACACACAGGTGAGCCATGTTGATGCGCTTGCAGTCCCCCTCCTCAATCACGGACATCCTCCTCAGGCGGTCCACATCCCCAGGGAACAGGGCAGCCACGTGCTGTTGCCAAGACACAGGGCCATGAGCGGGCCCTCTACCCCGAGGGCGGGGTGGTTTCACTGCGACCAGGAGCTCACTGGTGGCCGAGCCAGCATCCACACAGCCGGGGGAAGTTCCCGCCGCCTCCAAGGCCACACTTGATGACCCAGCCCAGCGATCCTCAGAGCTCACAGGATCTGCAGCCCCCACTGCTCAGTTCAGGAAAAGGCCCCAGGCTGCCAGGTGGACCCTACGGCTGCCATCTGAGGGGGCATGAAGGCTGGGAGGGCTGAAGACCACACCTCCTGACTCAGGAGGGCAGAGGCAGCTGTTTCTATCACAGTCTTAAACACATTCTGGCCAACTAGAACAGCTACGACTTTAGTAAAGGGCTAAAAAGGGCACTGAAATCACACCTCAATTCCAGGCCCCATTCCTGTACTATCCCCTCTTGTAAGCGGCAGAGAAAATACAAACAGTGCTGTTCCTCCATCACCCCAATGCTGCTATGAGGGCCACAGGACGGAGAGTTCAGATACGGACATCCACCCCCGCTCGGAGCTGAGCCCCACTTCCCACACATGCCCCAGTGTGCCCAGAAACGAGCAACAGCTCTGCGGAGCAACAGCCAGGGCCCACATGTGCTCTCGTGGACCCTGGCCATCGTGCCCGGCTTTGACGGAGCCCACAGGGAAGGGCCCTGACCCCAGGGCAGCCACATCCCTGCTGCCCGCCCCGTCCCCAGTGCTCACGTCCAGGTGCTTCTGGTTGATGGCGTAGATAATCTCCAGGTGTCGCGGCAGCAGCTTCTCGAACATGGGCACAGGCCAGCGCTCCAGGGCCTCGGGCAGCACCGTGTGGTTGGTGTACGCACAGGTCTTTTTGGTGATCTCCCAGGCCTGGGCACGGAGGAGAGGGCCATTCGAGAACATTCTGGCTTATTCCATCGCAAAAGCAGCCTTTTGCCAGAATGCCTGGGCATGAAGAAAGTCTAGAGGGCAGCAGAGAGGTGCCCAGCATTTCCCCACGTTCTCTCCTGGCTTGTCCGGCACCTCCATAAACCTATACTTAGCCCAGTGCTTCTCGCTTTTCCTACACAGCCCATAGTGAAAATGAGATTGTACACCTCAACCCAGAATGAATAATGGGAACTTGGCGGAACACTCTGACCCAACCCCGCCCCCCCCCACAAATGAACAGTGCTTACCTGTACTACCTGGGGCTCACCTTTAATTACTACTTTTTTCAAACCATTTTTGTTGGTCAACAAAACCAACCACTTGGCCGCTTCCTACTTTACTTCCACTCCATGGACTTCCCCACCCCAGATCTGGAGACCCTACCGTGCCCCTCCCCACTCAGAAGTACAAACCCCCAAAGGCCAGAGAGGAACTCTGGTTTTTGGTAGAATGGAGTAAAAAAACCTTTTTTTGGGTTCACATGTCAATAAAGCTAATTAAGACAACTCCACTACACTAAAGAATCTAGACTCAAAAATAAATCAAGTCACCAGAACAAATTTACACATAAACATGTATTTCTTTAAAACCTTACCCTGTTTTTTCACCATGACTTCTAAGAGAAAACATGTGTGAAGCCCTGGGAAGTGTCAGTATTCCCCTCCTGCCTCCATCCCTGCTCCTCCTCAGTCTCCCGGTCCCTTGGAAGAAGCCCCCACGCCTCCTTGGAAGGGTCTCTGGGGTCTTGCTCAGCCCCTCGTGCCCTAGGATGGGCTTGGCCCATGCAGCTGTCCTGAGGACACCTCCCCAGCTCTGACCTTGTCCCAGTCCACCTTTTCCACATCCACCAGGATCCGCATGAGCTCTGGGATGGACAGGGCCGGGTGGGTGTCGTTCAGCTGGATGGCCACCTGGAATCACACAGGGCAGGTCCTTGTGGGGCTGGGGGTAGGCACAGCAGCACAGTGCAGGGTGCTAAGGGACATGACATGGCCGCCCCATTCCACGGGGCCTGATCCAACAGGGAGCAAGCAGGTGGGGGTCAGGGGCTTACAAAACCACCACACAGGGCCCAGCCGAGCTGTAAAAACTGCATCAAGGAGCAGGGAAGTAGAGGAAAGATGCTGAGGGCTTCTCTAAAGTGGGGGCCTGTGAAGGTCTCAGGGTGGAAGGGCCTGCGGGCAGAGGGAACAAGCCCTGCGTGCTGCTCTCAGCAGAATGGCGGCCCACTCAGGGCTGCTCCTGGGGTGAATCGGGCCTCTTTCTAGGAACATGCTCCCATCCCTGCCTCTGGGTAGACATGATACCTCTGCTTTCAAATGGTCCAAGGGTACCTGCATCATCCGAAAGCATTCCCACTTGTCCTGCTGCCTCCGCTTGTGGTGACACCTAGCATGTGAGGGGCCCGGAGGGGCCACCCACGGTGGGGCTGCAGGTGTGGCCAGGGGCTCGGAGGCGGGTGAAGCAGGGACAGGAGGAGGGTTTCGGTCCCAAGGCCTCCCCACCTGACAGCTCAGTCCCCCACCCATCAGCACACCTTGTCAGGGAACGTCTCAAAACAGGTCCTCACTGGGTCCCGGCAGCCAAACTTGGAGGACTTGAAACGGCGGACGATGTCCTGCAGGGTGGCGGCCACCACGAAGTACTCCTGCTTCAGACGGAGCTCCTTCCCCTCGAAAAACTGAGACACAGGCTGCCATCACTCAGCCGCAGCTCCCACAGGCCGAGGGGCTGGGGTCGGCTGGGCAGGGAGGGGCCCAGCTCCCAGGCTTCCAAGGTGCACATCTGGGTGGCAGTGCTGAGAGCCGGGAGGCGCCCAAGGAGGAGCTGAGGCTTCCCTGCAGGACTTCACTTAATCCCAGAGCCCAGGAAGCAGAGGCCATTACCTTCCCCACAGGAGGTTAGAGGTCAAGGTTTCAGCTAGTGGCCCTGCCTGAGTCCAAAGCCCATGGGCACACAAGGAGAAGGCAAAAGGCTACACATTTCTGTGTGCAAAAACACCAGAACATAAAGTATTAAGTATATTAACTAGAGAAAGAAGGAAGGTCAAGTACCCAATAAATGTCAGTTACTCAGAAATTGCAGGCAGCACTGCTGGGCCTGGGAAAAGCTGCATCCGGGGCTGGGAAGAGCAGAGACAGCCTGGGCCAGGGCCTACTCGGGCCGTGTTGTCTCCCTGACCATCCCGCCATGTAGACACACGGGCTGGGCCCAGCCTCCTCTCCTCAAACCCACAGGAGCCTCTGTGCACTGACGGGATTCACATACGTGAGGGGAGGCTAGGAAGCTCTCACAGCTCTTCTAGCGGAGAGGGCAAGAGAGACCCACAAGGCATGCTGGGCTCCCTGATAAAACGCCTGTCGAGGGCAGCACTGCCCTTCCTCCCTAGAGCAGGCCCCTGTCCACGGGCCCACACACACAGGTTCACACATGCACATGGACTCATGTCTGCACCCACACCCATACCACATCCACGTAAAATCCAAGTGTACAGGCCCACACATAAACATGACCCCACATCCACGTAACACATCCATCTGTACAGGCCCACACACACACGTCCCCACGTCCCCACACAGACAGAAACACTGACCCAGGACCGCAGGGTGCCATTTACACCATCTTCCCCGATGGACTTAAGGTCAGAAAGAGGCTCTGCCGGCGAGGGTTCTCAGCCTTCCAGTTCACGCCTCTACTCTCAAGGCGGGAAAGGGTAAACGAGAGCTGACCACGTGGCTACTCACGTTATCATTTGGATACAGGACCCTGGAGATGTTCTCAGCCAAGTTCCTGTCCAGGACGGCCTCGATGTAGTCTCCCACATTGACTAAACAGAGAGATGATCTGAGTCGGGATGCACGGGCCTCAGGATCCCGGGGGCCTTACCCGACACAAAGGAGCACAGCAATTCACCAGAGGCTAAATATCATTCCCTCCCCACCCCAACTGCGGTTTTGCTTCCTCTCCCTCCTGACGCTTAGAGGACATGTGTCCCCCGCAGAGGCAAGGCTGGGGACGATATGGCCACCCCACCACAGCCTCCCACATGAGGTCAAGTGGCGAGAAGGCACGTCACCAGGTCCGCAGGCCTGGGCGTCTTGCTCCCTCCGTGAGGGCCTTTCCCCGGGGAGGTACTGGGGTGAACTAAGCCTTGTTGGCCCCGTGAAAAGATGCTCATCAGTGAGGAAGGGGCACTCGCCCAAGGCACCAGGAGTGAGCCCACAGCAGGGAGAGCAGGGGTGGGACCACACGGGATAGGCCAGACACACAAACAAGGCTGGACTGGAAGGACAGACAGGGCGCAGGCGCTGGGACGCACAGTCGTGGAGCTTGAAGTCATTCGGCGCCTTGGCGGACCAGAGCCGCATGGTGTTGACGGTGTTGTTCCTGTAGCCTGGCACCGGCGTGTCGTAGGGCATGGCCAGCACCACCTGCAGGGCAAGGCCACACCGTTCCCGCGGGAACCGAGCCGCCCCCTGCCCGCCCCCACCCGCCCCTCCCCTTCTGCTCAATGCATACTCGCACTGCCCAGCGCTGAAGGCGCAACCCCAACTGCATGTCTCCTTGCTGGGACCCCCACCCCGCCAAGCGCAGCCCTCTCTCTGGGGCCTCTTCCCAGGCCAGGGTGCGTCCATGGCTGCCATGTCGTGTGAGCCCCTGACCACATACTCTGAGGCTATGTTTGTCCCTTTTGAGCCTCATCTTCTTTGATCTTGGCAGCAACAGACACTTCCTCCTTCAGAACAAACCCTCTCAACTTTGTGGGGTGACATGCATGAGCCTGGCTCCCTTCCTGCTCCTCCAGGCCCTCGTCTATGGCCCCCTCCAGGCCTCCCTTCCCTCTTCTCACCTAACTCTACTCAGCAACTTCAGCACACGACTAACTTCTCCTAGCAGGTGACTCTACTGACCAACCACCCCCAGCGCCTGCGAGAACAAGCCCCTGATGGTGGGTGCCCTGACATCACGACCCCACAAACCCCAAAGCGACTCCTCACACTCCACTGCAAACCACTCCATCCTGACTCCCGCAAGAAAACAAACAGCCTGTTCTCCACACGCAGAGCTGCCTTCTCTCTGACGTGTCCCGCGGATTTTCATCTGTCTAAATCATCTACTATGCTCTTGCCAAATGCAGGAACAGTCAAGCAAAACCTCAAGGTCACTTCCCAACCTTGGATTCTCTGACACTCAGGTTTGTTTATGGGAGTTTGTGTTAACAAAACTGTGTGGCTTTGAACAATGATGTGAGCTTTGAAAATCAGAAAGGACCCTGATGGCTGCTACACCGGGACTGAAAACCCCAGTATCCTCTTACCCTCCCTTATCACCCTGCCCCACCCATGGCCATAACTGAAACCCTCTGCAAAGCAGCTCAAGAGCAGTTTCCTCCTTTCCTTCCCACACGCCCCCCATCACACCCTGCCTGGACACCCCAGTCTCCAGCTTCTTCTGCAGCCCTCCCGAAGGTCATCTACAAGACACACGTTCTGAAAATCAGAGTCCCTGCCTGTTTTTTTCAAATTAAATATAGCTTATTGTGGCACTAGAGGCCTGCACGGGACTCCAGCCAGCTCCAGCCCCGGGTACTCGATTTAAAGCTTCTACTCCAGGAAGTCAGCACGATGTATATTTGCATGCCTGTGTCTTCCTGGTCTCCTGCCTCATGCTGCTTTTTATTCCTCCTATCTCCATTGCTATAATACATCTAAGTCTTAACAACTATTTCATGAAGCTTCTCCTGTTCCTTCCAGTTCCCACTCTGTCCCCCAAAACCATCAAGAGGGGTACTCTCTCCATCCCTGAGGTGGAAGTGGACTTCCCTGCCACTGCTCCATCTGCCAAGCACTGCTGTACATGCCCCTGCCCTGGCCCCCTGGCAGAACCCCGTTCCTGGGCACCCATTCAGCCGCAGGTACAAGCTCATGGCTCGGTTCAGCTGGAATCATAGGTCAGCTACACCTAGGATCCTTTTTTGCAAGCTCTGGGCCAGACATGGCACAAAGAGGCAGGGGTTGTGGTGAGCAAGATCACTGAAGGATTGCCATCTGGAGGTGCTTGTGTTCACCCGAGAGCATGTCCTCATCCCAGAAAACACATCACGGGAGTCGCGGTGTGTCTAGTAGCAAGTGCAGAGAACGCAGGGCTGCCACTCTCAATGCCAACACACACCTCCCGTCAGACTACGCGTGCACCTTAACACACACCTTCCTCTCCTAACACTTCCAGTGTTTCTCACCACTTGGAAAGCTCCCCGAGATTTCTGCCTTGAGTTAAGGCCTCCAGAGAAGCAGCCAGGCTCCTGTTCCCGTCAATGCAATGACAAACGAAACATCAAGGCACTCTTTCAGAAACCGACAGTTGGTACCTGTGTGTCCACCCACTTGACGCCATCAGGGCCGTGCTCCACATGCCCGTAGAAATGGACAGGAAGCATGTACTCAGGCCGGGCCTTCTCCCATGGGTTGCCATAGCGCAGCCAGTCGTCAGCCTCTTCAACCTGCAAGGGCCGCAGCAAGGTGGGTTCTCAGAGGCAGGGAGAGTGGGTGCTGGGGGAGTGAGTCAGCTGGCTGGGCAGACTGCCAGGATGACATAAGGCATGGCACCGAAGCAAAACTAAAGCCTATTTACAACATAATGATTTCCAATTCCAGCCAAGGCTGCGTGTTAAAAATGGACCACTGGATTGTAAAATGGTCAGTGCAATCCCCCTTCTTAGTATAGTCCAAGAACTGAACACAGGAACTCAAACAGTGACCTGCACACCACTGTTCAGAGCAGCAGCATCTACAACAGCCAGAAGGCAGAGGCAGCTCAAGTACCCACTAAGCAGATGACTGGATAAACAAGATGTGGCGTATCCATATAACAAAATATTATTCAGACATAAAAAGGCTTGAAGTCTTTTTATGGCACACAACAACATGGAGGAACCCTGAGTAAAATAAGTCCAACACAAGACAAATACTGTATGATACTGCTTAAGTGAAATGTCTAGAAGAAGCAAATTTCATTGAGACAGACAGGATTACAGGTTACCAGGGGCCAGAGTAGGGGGCTGGAGGAGAAGGAGGAGTTACTGCTTAGTGGATACAGAGTTTGTTTGAGGTGATAAAAAAAAATTGGGGTAACAGATACCAGTGATGGTAGCACAATATTGTGAATGTAATTACTACCACTGAATTGTACCCTCAAAAATTGTTAAAATGGGTTTTAAAGTTGTATGTATGTTACTATAATAAAAGGTTTAAAAGAATGAATACTTGGACTATTAGAGTCAGAAGCTCATCAAAATTCAGAAAATGTACTAAAGTAAAAAGAAGACATGAAGAATCACCTGAATTTGCAATTAAAAAGGAGTGATACATACTATAACACAGATGTAAAAGAAGCCAGTCACAAAAGATCACATACAATGTGATCCCATTTATATGAAATGTCCAGAAGAGGCAAATCCATGGAGACAGGAAATGGCTGCCAGGGGCTAGGGAGTGACTGCTGATGGCTACACCATTTCTTTCTGGGGTAATGAAAATGACCTGGCATTAGACAGTGGTGATGGTTGCACAACGCTGTGAACAGACTAAAAACCACTGAACTATATACTTTTTTAAAGGGGTGAATTTATGGTATGTGAACTATATCCCAATAAAGCTGTTATGAAAAAATAATCATTTGAAGCCCAATGCTGTGAAAATGACAACACAAAATCTATGAATTCCAAAGGCTCCTATCACCTCCCAGAAGTGCTCCCAATAGGAACTGTCTGTTAACACACAGATATGAGGACGCTGCTGTTCTGTTAGGCCTTCTTCCCAGTAGCTTATTTTCCAAAAGCTATATCCAGTGAATGGAGAATTATAAATTATAAGTCTACTAAAATTCAAATCGAGATCCAAGATTTCATTTTTTCCTCCAAATTTAAAAAGACTTCCCCCCTTTTAAAGCAACTCTATGTATGTTACTTTGAGCATTTTTAAAAAGACGATTCTTATTAACAAGGGGACACTCATCAGAGCCTAGGAAGGCAGCACGTGCAGGGTAACTGCTTCAGTAGGCTCCCCTCTGCCTGGCTCCTGGCGGGACTGCCCTGTGCCTGTGCTGGGCAGATCTCGAGTGACCCGTCCTGCCTTCTGACCTTCGGGAGCATTTCCATGTAAATCAGTGAGATTCTACAATACCCACAATCTGGCCGTCTCCTGCAGAATATGCCCTTGAGTGGCCTATGGCAGCAGCACCTCTAAAATCGGGCAGCATCTTCCATGTGACACCCATTCTGCCCTCATCCCTGACCCCCTTACCCAGGGCCTTGGCTGTACCGCCCACATGACACTGTCAGCCATCCACTGCCTGCTTTGTGTCCACTGCAGGGCAAATCCACTGAGAACCATTCTAAATGACAGGTTCCATAAAAATGGGACAGGGTGAGGGGCTTGTTTACTCCTGAGACAGTGTGTAAACTGGTACTTGGAATGGCAGAATTGTAGGAAAGAGGGCTGCCAGGAGAAATAAATGTCTGTATGGTAAAACAAACAAACAAAAGTTTTCCTGCATGTAGTCGTGGCATTAACAAATCAAGAAATCTCATAGTGTCCATCTTATAAACACGCACATTACATATGGACCACAAGAGCTGGGATGGAGCAAAGAAGACAGTTGACAGACATGTATGCGAAGAACTGGATGAGACCACGAGGAACTCTGCATTTGTCCTTTTAAAGCAGGAGAGACTATTTGTGACTCAATAAGCAATGAATTCAAATCTGTCCTAAGTTTTCTTTTACTTTTAGCCGTTACTTTTCTTTCCCAACATTCTATTAAGAAAATTTTTAAACAGGCAGAAATGTTAAAAGAAGTTCCTGTGAACACCCACCACCCAGATTCTAGAATTGCTAACACTTCTACTATACTTGATTCATCACAGATCCATCAGTCCATCTAATTTTTAGATGCTTTTGATACAGACATCAGTACACTCCCCCTAAACACTTCGGTGTGTGTATCATTAATATACTGTTCAGTATGTGTTTGGTTTTTCAGGTTGGTTTATATACAGTAAAATAAGTACACCAAAAGGTGAGTTTTGACAGCTGTACTCACCTCTGTGACCCAAACCCCATCGATGTACAGGACATATTCTCACCTGTCATTCACTTTTTCATTTAGACTTTACTATTCTGATGTTATAAACCTTTTGCCCTGCTTTCTTTGTGACTGCTAAGCCTCAGATGATATAAATATACTATTCTCCACCCAAGCTACAGAGTTTCGACTTCTGTTTGAACTGTCCTTTGAGGAAAAATGCCTGCCTCGCCCAATTGAGGGAGGTCAGGCTGCACTCAGGGATTGTGCTCTTTTCGTAACATGGTCTTGACCACCTTAGAGCTGCTGTGTGAAGCTGACTCAACCAGGGCTTACTCTTCCTAAAGGCTGATGTGCCCCTAATCCCACAGGACCCACCACTTTACCGGCATCAGGAGTGAGGGCAGAGGAGGGAGCAGAACCCAGAGCGCTGTTCCTAATGTCCCAGAGGCACTGGCCCATGGATTGTGAGCGGGAAGATCACATCCCCTTCTCTCCACGTGTCGCTCAGCAGGAAAATGAGCGCGCCTGTGGAGTCTTCCCCAGGGGGCAAGCAGGCAGCCTTGCCCGGGGCTCTTCTCCTTTCATAGGGCTAGGCTGGGCTTCTCGCTTTGACCCGGCTGTTTAACAGTGAGCTCACACTTGAGACCAGCTGCCGCCAGATGCAGGCGGCACCAATCCCCCAAACCAGGACACCATCAGGTGGCTAACTCTGCCATCACTTGGCCTACAAATGGCCCATAGTCTCTCCAGGAAGGAGTCTGAAATATAAAAAGCCAAACTGAAAGTGCTCCATTTATTTTTTTGGGTGAACGAGAGCTGGAAACCAGTGAAGAAATCAAACCTCACCTACCTGCCAGCCATTGACAATCTTTTGGTTAAAAATCCCAAATTCATAGCGGATTCCATAGCCATATGCTGCCAGGCCCAAGGTGGCCATTGAATCAAGGAAACAGGCTGAAAATCCAAAAAGAAATAATGTCCTGTGATCGAAGGCAAGCAGCAGAACCAAGGTCCCCCAGTACCAGGGCCCAGGCACCCAAGTTAAGCAGGCGGGTGTAGATTGTCAGTCAACTTCAGGTTTCATGAAAAGGAAAACTGAACCTCTCCCCCACTTCAACTTGAGAACTTGAGACTATGCTAAGAAGATATCAACTGATGTCTATTTGTGGGTACGGGAGGGGACAAAGGTGAAGATTCCCTAGAGAAGGCCATCAAGCTCTGATGTATCCCCCAGGATCCCCTAGGAAGGGATCTGGAGCAGCATGTCACCCTTGCTCTGATCAAAACTTCTTAAAAACAACAACAACAAAACAAAACCAATGTTCTGAATGAAAATAGTCCAAGGGAACCATATCCCCAAAAGGAACACTGTCATATCAAGGCAATCTGCTTATCGTATGAAAGCTGGAATAACTTGCTGTAAGCTGGGCTACACCCGGAAATTATGTATGTGTGTGTGCATGTGCGAGCATATGTGTATCTCATCCATCTCTCCCAGCTTTTAGGCCCTTGAAAGTGGTCTGCATATTTGATACCCTCCCCCAGCACCAGTGTACCCAGCATTGGCAAGCAATGCCAACAACCATGCACTCGCCAACCACCAGGCAACTGCCCTCAAGCCAGGAACGACCTTCACCTGCCAGCCTCCCAAGGCCTCCATTTCCAAGGCCCGCATCTTCTTCTATCTCCTCTAGTTCTTCCAAGTCCAACCCCAACTGAAAATAAAAAGAGATAAGAAGTTAATATTACTTATCATTTTCCCTCAAACAAGAGGATGAAAGATATTTAAATCTGTGAGCTTCTCAGACCTGAAAATTCAATATTAAGTCTACGTGCTGAAAGTTTCCAGAAATTTCAATAAATGCTTAATAGCCAAAGTTAAACATTGACTTAATAGCCACAGATATTTATTGCCAGGTTATTAACCCATTTATAGTGGACAGACTACAAAAGGCATCCTAAAACTGAAATGCAGAGTCTTAGTAATCCTCTAACTTTAAATGTTCTAATGATGTTTTCGTGACATGCTCTTAAACCAAAATCTAAAAGCACTTTTTCTGTAGTATCCCAACTATATGTAAACAATTTTGTGAAATAGGCATGGCATCTAATAATCAGAGATAAAGCAACAAATTCACAACTATTTAAACTGACTTAAAACCATTCTAGAATGTGGGGCTTAAGGTTCTCAATTAAGATATATGGACAATTATTATACTAGGCCAAGCTCTAGGGTATAAACTTCATAAACTGCTCCCATTAACTACCTCAATGGTTTTCAAACTTTTTGGTCTCAGGAGGACCTAAAGAGCTTGTTTACATGGATTATTTCTATTAATATTTACTAAATTTGAATTTAAAATGAAGAAATGTTTTAAAGTACTTATTAATTCATTTTAAAATAACAATAATAAACCTATTACATATTAGCATAACACAATTTTATGAAAAATAACCATATTTAAAAATAAAACATTTACTGAGAAGAGTGACATTGTTCTATTTTTACAATCTCTTTAATGGCTGGCTTAATAAAAAACACTGGATTCTCTGCTTCTGCATTCACTCTGTTGTGATATCACACCATGAATAGCCTCTGGAAAGCCACACTGTACACTCATGAGAGAAGGAGAGTGAAAAAGGCAAATAACATCTTAGTGTTATTAGGAAAGTAGTTCTGACCTAGTAGACCCCTTGAAAAGAGTCTCAGGGAGCCCAGAGTTTCTGGGCCACATTCTGAGAACCACTAATCTTAAAAAAAAATAAAGACCTGATTAATTAAAAAGGGATGCAAGAAAAGCAGTGAGAAAACAAAAACACCAAAATCATAAAGAAAAGGTAATATTGAATGTACATGAATATACACAGCAATCTGATTTAGAGTAAGATTTCAAAATATTGTAACTTAACCTCATAGCAATTTCTTTTTTTTTTTTTTTTTTTAATTTGCACAGAAATTTATCTAAATACAGCTTTTTGGTCTTTTCCTATTTTAATAATGTTCACTGAAGTTTTGTGATTTTTTCCTTTATTTTTTTTATTTTTATTTTTTGCCTTTAATATATATATATATATATATATATATATTCATTTTTATTTCCTTTCTCTCTTCTTTTTTCCCTTTTTTCCTTCCCTTTATCACTGTGTTATCGGATGTCTGGTGTGCCATGACACCTTCCTCCTCTCAATCCCCATTGTCTCCCAATTTTTCATTTAATTTTCAAAGAAGTTTTAGGTCACAGCAAAGGCACACACGGAGTGCCGAGACTCCCAGATACCAAACCACCCCCCTCCCCCACCCCATATTAACTCCCCCTCCTTTTTTTTTTTGGTTGTTAGCATTGTTATAACTGTTATGCAGATAGCAAAATATAGCAACTAAACATTGTCAGTGATTTACAGTATAGTTTACAATTTAGATGATACAGTTTAATAATTTTGATGATATTTACCATGTCCTGTGTCCATTACTGAAAGGTAATGAAAAACCTTCCCAATGACCACCAAACAACCCATTAGATCTTGACTGTTCCCTTCTCCCCAGCCCCCCAGGGCCCACGATACCCCCCTCTCCTAACCCATGGAATGTCAAGATTCACAGTTACATGCCCTGGACCTCATAGCAATTTCAAACAGTGTTTTCTACAAAAGATCTTTTGGGTATGTGGGAGAGGTAGGATTTACCTGATAATACAGTATTAAAAAACATGTTTACAACATTTTCCGAACTATTGGAACATGAAACCTGTTATTCACGTAATACCTATTAAATTCAGACACCAGAACACTAAAGAGTAGATGTGAGGAAAATGTGCTGTTCCTTCCTGTTTTCAATTTGAGTGTTGTATTGCAGGCTCACTGCAACCTGACAGAACCCATGCACCTTCATTTTGAAAGTACTGAAAAAAGGCCTAAGAAGGACTAATTGACAAAGTTTAAAACTTTTGCTAAAGTGGGCATCTAAACTGAATATGGAAAAGAGTTATAGGGAACACTCATCACAAACGTTTTTTCTTTACTGAGATATAATTCACAGATCATACCAATCACTTTTTCAAAGGTTCACTTCAATAGTTTTTAGTAAACTCACAAATTTGTACAACCATCACCACTACCTCATTCCAGAACATTTTCACTACTCCAAAGAAATCCCAGAGAAGAGGATATGGCTCATCCAGTTGGGTGCCTGCCTACCACACAGGAGGTCCCAGATTTGGGTCCCAGTGCCTCCTAAAAAAGACAAAAAGACACTGCACCCATCACAACAAGCTGGGCGCCACACCTGTTGCAACGAACAGAAGCCTAAAACAAGCAGATGGCACAAGCCAGCAGACGTCGCAGCCTGCGGGGTGCAGATGTGGCTCTGGCCGCTTCGCACTTGCCTCCCATATGGGAGGTCCCAGGTTCGGTTCCCGTGCCTCCTGGAGAAGGTGAGCAAACACTGCACAGACAGATAAGAGAACAATCTGGGGAAAGGGGGGGCTAATTTAAAAAAATAAATTAAAAAATCTTGAGGAAAAAAAAAAAAAAGAAATCCCATACTGTCACTCCCTATTTTCTTCCCCCAACCCTGGATAACCATGAATCTACTTTCAGTCTCTATAGATTTTTTTCATGATGGACATTGCATATAAAGGGGATCATATAATATATGGCCTTCTGTGACTGGCTTCTTTCATTTACCATAATGTTTTCAAGGCTCTTCATTATTGGAGCATGTATCAGTCACTCATTCCTTTTTATGGCTGTGTAATATTCCACTGTATGGCTAGACTACATTTTGTTTATCTTCTCATCTGCTGATGGGCATTTGGGTTGTTTCCACTTTTGACTATTGTGAATAGTGCTGTTACGAACATTTGTATACAGTTTTTGTGGAGACATATCTCTTGGGTATATCCCTAAGAGGGGAATTGCTGGGTCAAGTGATAACTATATGTTTAATTTTTTGAGGAACTGCCAGACTCTTTTCCAAAGTGGCTGCATCATTTTACATTCCTACCAGCTGTGTATGAGGGTTCTGATCTCTTCACATCCTTGACAACACTTATCTGACTTTATGATTAGAGCTATCTCAAAGGCTGTGAAGTGGTATCTCCCTGTAGTTTTTATTTTCATTTTCCTAATAACTAATGATGTTGAGCATCTTTTCAGGTTCTTACTGACCATTTGTATATCTCTTTAGAGAAATGTCCTTTCAGATCCTCAGCCCATTTTTAAATTGGATTAGTTGTCTTTTTGTTATTGAGTTGGAAAAGTTCTTTATATATTCTACATACTACTCCCTTATCAGATATAAGATTTGCAAATATTTTCTCCTGTTCTGTAGGATGTCTTTTTACTCTCTCTACGATGTCCTTTGCAGCCCAAACGTTTTGTGTTAAGTCCAATTTATCGTTTTTTCTTTTGTTGCTTGTGCTTTTGGTGTCATACTAAGAAACCACTGCCAAGGTCAAAAAGATTTATGCCCATATATGTTTACTTGAAGAGCTTTATAGTTTTAGATTAGTTTTGAGTTAATTTTTGTGCATAGTATGACATAGGGCGTTCAACTTCATTCATCTGCATGTGACTATCCAATTGTCCCAGCACCATTTGTTGAAAAGACTATTCTTTTCCACTGAATTGTCTTGGCACCCTTTTCAAAAATCAATTAGCCACAAATGTGGGTTTTTTTTTCCATTTCTTTTCCTTTGGTCTATATATCTATCTTTATGCTAATACCACCCAGTCTTGATGTCTATAGCTTTGTAGTAAATTTTGAAATTGGGAAGTATAAATCCTTCAACTTTGCTCTTCATTTTCAAAATTGTTTGGCTATTCTGGTTGCCTGCAACTTCATATGAATTTTAGGATCAGCTTGTCAATTTCTGGAAAAAGCCAGGTGGAATTCTGATGGGTATCTTATCATTTGCAAAAGCTGCTATGACAAACATCACACAAATGGTTAGCTTAAATAACAAGCATTGGGGAGCAGATGTAGCTCAAGTGGTTGAGTGCCTGCTTCCCATGTATGAGGTACCAGGTTCTATCTCCGGTACCTCCTAAAAACAACAAAATAAAACAAATGAAAAAACCAACTCTCACGGGGGAGCAGATGTAGCTCAGTTGTTGAGCATCTGCTTCCTATGTACAAGGTCCTGGGTTCAATCCCTGGTACCTCCTTTAAAAAAAAAAAAACAAGCATTTATTGTCTCATGATTTTGAAGGCTGAAAGTCTAAAATCAAGATGTTTTCTCCTAGAGTCTGGTGATGGCAGTCCTCCATCACATGATCTTGGTCTTCTCCTGTAGCTTTTCCTGACTTCTGGCTTCTCTGTGACCAAATCTCCTCTCTTAATAAGGCCTCCAGTCATTCAGATTTCTAGATCCTATTCATAAATGAGTCTACAGCCTGATTTACCTTAACAGATTCAAAGATACTATTTACAAATGTGTTCACACTCACACAAAAGCGGATTAAGACCTGCATATGTCTTTTGTGGAGTACATGATTCAATCACCAACAATGGGATTGCATTATATCTAAAGATCCATTTGAGAGAATTGCCATTGTAACAATATTAAGTCTCCCAATCCATGAACAAAGGATGTGTTTTCATTTATTTAGATTTTAATTTCTTTCAATAATTTTTTATACTTTTCACAGTATAAGGTTACAACTTCTTTTGTTATATTTACTTCTAAGTATTTTATTCTTTTTGGTGCTATTGGAATTGTTTTCTTAATTTCATTTTCCGATTGTTCACTGCAAGTGTATATAAAAATACAACTGCTTTTGTAGACTGATCTTGTATCCTGCAACCCTGCTGAACTCATTCTAACAGATTTTTTAGTGGATTCCTTACATTGTTCTATATACAAGATCATGTTATCTGCAAACAGGGAGCGTTTTACTTCCTCCTCCCAACCTGGATGTCTTTCATTTCTTTTTCTTGCTTATCTGCCCTGGCTAGAATCTCTAGTGCAGTGTTGAATAGCAGTGACGAGAGCCGACATCCTGGGACAAAGCAGCATGTTGAACACAAGATGTCATCAGTCAAACCCAGGCTGCAGGAAACTCCAACAGGAGAGATTCACTTTCAGTAAATAAATTGAAAGGCAGAAAAAGAAAAGAGAGGCAAAACCTACAGATTAAGAGAGGTTACAAAGGCACACCAACAAACCATCAGTGAGTGGATCTTAGTTTCTGAACATACTGCTAAAAGAATTATGCTCAAGGCAGGACATCCACTCTGTAGAGTGTGCGCGAAGACTCGCAGCCACTCCGAGTGGCCTCTCCTTCTCGTGGGCAGGAGGCTTGTGAGAAGGTTGGAGTGCCAGGGAGTATGCCCTGGTGGTGGGGGTGGTGCTGGCCCAGTACCTATTTCACCTTGAGAGTAAGATGGGCAGAAGACCAAGACTACCGAGATGCCTATATCCAAGCCCTCACCTCTGGATTTTGCTGGCCATTTATACTGTTGTTCGAGGACAAAATCAAGGACAGGTGAACTCAGAGTGCCTCAAGAAGACTGGATAATCAAGAGTCTTCTGTACATGTGAAAATTATGTCACAATTCTGGAAAAGTTCACTTTCCATCAAGACCTACTAGGGTAGGAGAAATTTTCTGTGGTCTCATCAAAGGAGATGCTGCACTTCAGACAGTAATAGACTTTGATTGGATGCATCAGCCAAAGGGGTGCCAAAGGGGTGCTGATGCAAAATACCAGAAATCAGTTGGTTTTTATAAAGGGTATTTATTTGGGGTAGAAGTCCACAGTTACCAGGCCATAAAGCATAAGTTTCTTCCCTCACCAAAGTCCATTGCCATGTGTTGGAGCAAGATGGCTGCTGATATTTGCCAGGGTTCAGGCTTCTTGGGTTCCTCTCTTCCCAGGGCTCCATTTCTCTCTGGGCTCAGCTCCTTTGTTTCCTCTACAAGGTCAGTTGTAGACTACGAGGCTCTCTAGGCTTTGCCTCTCTCCACAGGGCCAGCTGTGAACTGTCAGGCGAACCACTCATCTCTATTCCTGGGGCCCTCTCTCCTTCCTCATCAGAACTCCAACATCAAAACTACTCCAACTCTGTCCTTTGCCGTGACTTTTATCTTTGAGACCCCACCCACCAAGGGGTGGGGCTCAACGCCCTACTGATGTGGCCCAGTCAATGCCCTAATCATAACTTAATCATGCCCAGATGAACAGACCAGTTTACAAGCATAATCCAATATCTATTTTTGGAATTCATAACTATATCAAACTGCCAAACTGTTACACTAAGTCATAGGGAAAAGATGCCCAACATGCCTTATCATTGACAACTGCAAGCTGGTTACAGATGAGTGTCAAAAAAAGTTGTTACAACGAAAAGAAAATAGTATGCTATTGATGTTGATTCTATTCTTATCATAGAAGAGAAGTCCGTTAAGTGGTAGAATGGTAAACTAAGTCATGTAGTTTGCTTGTCAAAAGCTAAATTTAAAGAAATTGGGAAGAATCTGATGTTATGCTCAAGGAAGGATATCAGAATTTCCTTGATAAGCTCCAAAAACTCAGTATCCCTGTGTTCATATTTTGGGATGGTATTGGTGATACACTAGAGGAAGTTATCCTCAAGTTGGTTTTATTGTACAAATGTCCAAGTAGTATCCAACTTCATGGGTTTTTATGAAAATAGGGATTTAAGGAAGAATTAATTCATGTTTTTAACAAATGTGATGGTGCCTTAAAGAACACAGAATATTTCAATCAACTAAAAGCCAACAGCAACGAAATTCTGCTGGGAGACTCCCAAAGAGACTGAAGAATGGCAGATGGAGTAGTCAATGTTGAACACATTCTGAAAACTGGTTATCCAAATGATACAGTGAATGAGCTTTTTAGAACTGTACAAGGACTCTATGATATTGTTTTAGTAAAAGATTGGATGGGGACGGATGTGGCTCAAATGGTTGGGTGTCCGTCTCCCATATGGAGGGACCTGGGTTCGATCCCCAGGACCTCCTGGTAAAAAATAAATAAATAATTAATTTAAAAAAAAAAAAAAAAAAAAAAAAAAAAGATTGGAGGTAGCCAACTCCATCTTACAAAAGATTTTATCAACAAGCATTCCTCAAGACCTCTCTCCCATGGGAGCCACCTCAAGATGCAAGATCTGCTCATGTGTTCATCTTGCTGAAAGACTCTTATTTATAATATATTCTTGTACTGGAAGGTCCTGGAGAGGGTCCCCTCCCACCCGCAATGCTGAGCTGCTGGACTTGCACCCCACCACTCCCACCAAAGCTCCCTCCCCCACCCGCAAAACCAAAACCAAACATCAAACAAAGAGAAGAGGGTGCCAGGGAAGAAGGATAACTCTGATCAAAACCTTTCTCTATAGGTGCAGGAAGAGAGAATGCTTCATATATTATACTCTCTGAGAACTCTACACTGGAGAATCAAGGTTTGTCCTGTAAAGGAAGACAGCCTAAGGGAGAAGGAAGTGACCAGAACAGACTAGGAAAATGGAAATGGAACCTACTACAGCTTCCATGCAAAACTGCAAGTAAACTGCGAAAGGATTAAGCCTCAACATGAATAATTTCGAAGAATCCCTACGGAAAGGCAGCTGTGCTTCTGATTAGAGGAGAAAGGGGCACTTTTATGACTAAAGGGCAGGATGGGCTCAAGGGGTGATCTTAGGGGTGGGGGAGTGAACCAGAGGTCGGTAATGGTTTAATAAAGTAAAGAGAATTGGGACAATACCAACTACTTTCATCATGCTGCAAATCTGTCCCCAGGGTGGGGGTGAAGAGAGCAATAGTTTCTAGAAGCCTCCAAACCTTATCATCACAATTCAACTCAGCGCTTTCCTCCAGTGAATTATCCTCCCATCTAATTCTTACTTTCTCCCTTTACAGAAGGAGGGAGAAGAGGAAGACAGAACCAGGAGCACCCGGCTACCCCCATTCTCCTCCACGTACTAGAGAATGCACTGTAAGACACTTCCTGTTCCCAGACTGCAAATCTTAACAGCAGTGCTTACCTTTGTTGGAAACTGGACTAAGATCTCAATGCACCAAAAGGGGCACTGAGGTCTGCCTAGCAGCCCAGCTGCAAGAATGCCATACCTGATAAATAGCTTCATCACAAGCATTCTGAAGACCCAAGTTCACCATGGTGTTCTGCAGCGTACGGCCCATGTAGAATTCCAGAGAGAGGTAATAAATGCGCTGAGGAAGCAAAAGAACCAGTCTTAGCAAGGTTAAGTAAATATCCATGAACTCTGAAGGCAAAATCCATTCAACATATTCCCTCATTTTATCTACATTGATAATTTCCCCCAATATTATGACGTTTCAAACATGCAGAAAAGTAGGAAGAATTGTGCCATGAATATCCAATATATTCACCACTTAGATGCTAGATTTCAACAGCTGATTATATTTGCTTTATCAAAGTGCTATGCATCTACACATCCATCCATTTTACATTTTACTTTTTGACACATTTCAAACTCAAGTGCAGTCATCAGTTCTCTGATATGATATACAAGATAGGTATGTATATGCATGAAATTTGCGTGCATTCATTTAGCTAGAGCTTGGTATTTGTTCAGGGTTCTTTAAGTGAAATTTACAGATAGTGAAATACACAAATCTTCAGTGTACCACTCCATTTGCTTTAGTAAGTGCACACCCCTGTGCAAACCAAATCCCCAAGAATACAGGACATTCCCTTTACCCCAAGTGTCCCTTCCTGCCCTCCTGCATGGATATTTTAAGCAATAGCACTGATTATGCCCTCTTGCACTGATGAAAAGATAGTCAGTAGTTTACTAGATTAAGACGTTTTGTTTCAAATCTTGAGAAAACACAAATGTGTTCCGAAAATTTACAGGACAGAACAGTATTTGTTAAAGGAAACAAAAGATACAAAAATTAAAAAGGTAATGGCAAGGAACTAGTTTTTAAGGGGTAAAAGTTATATTTCAGAATTTACAGATTATCCTTGCTACTAATATCAATTTCTTCCTTCATTAGTGTTTGGAGGGTGAAGAGCAGGTTCAGGTAGGGGTTTCATTTATGTTAACCCCACACTTAGCTCACACCATCCAAAAACTGGGGTCACTCACCTCATCAAGCCTATGCTAACCTAAACCTTCCAGGGGCAGCGCTGGAGAAACCCTTCTAAAGCACAGCACTCACTTAAGCCCACCTTCTTGGTTCCCCAGGTAAATGAACCTTTCCCTGAAGTTGGGTGTGGGGAGGCACGTCTACTCAGTGGTTAAGAACAAGGCTCCCCAACTGGACAGATTCAGACTGAGCCTAGCTTGACCTCTTACCAGCCGTGTGTCCTTCATACTGCCAGCAATGACATGAAACAACCCTACCAGGCTGTTTTAGTTTACAGGGCCTCTATGGCAAATACCACACAAAAGCCTTGGCTTAAACAACAAGAATTTATTATCTCCTGGTTTTGAGGGTAGAAATCCCAAATCCAAAGGTTGACTAGGCCATGCTTTCTCCTGGAGGGGGAAGAATACTGGTGTTGGCAATCCTCCATCACATGGAAATCTCTCTCTCTCTCTCTCTCTGCTCTTCTGGTTTCCACTGACTTCTGGCTTCTACAGACTCTATCCAGATTTCCTCTTTATAAGGCCTCCAGTCATACGGATAAAGATTCACCTGATTCCATTTGGCCACACCTTTAATATCTTTAAAAGGTCCTATTTGCAAATGAGTTCACAACCAAAGGAAAGGATTAAGATTTGAATATGTCTGTGGTAGTTTGAGTCTTTTGTGGACCTGAGAAAATCCTGTTCTTAAAGCTAATCTGAAGCAGGCTTCATATAGGGAATCAATAGACGGATTTGGAACCTGGCAAGAAGTCCATGTGGACATCAATACCCCCAAGATGGCTGCTGGAAGACCGTTGTGAGATTTCTCCCGGAAGTCAGGAGAAGCCGCGGATATTCCCCAGGGACATTATAATTGGGCCTGCCCGGGGGATTGATGGGTGGGATAATCAATCAAAACAGCAAACAGCTGGGATTCCTCCTGTGCCATTAGCAAAGGGGTGGAATAATTCATGGTTTAAAAAGCAAGCGCAAAGGTCAAATCTCCCTCCTGCTCTCTCCACGTCTCTCTTGGCTCCTGCGCCCTGCTCTCACCGTGTCCCCTCCCCCTGCATGGAACAACACGAAAATAAAACCTGGGCCTTTATCATCTATAATGGGAAATTGTAGTCTATAAATCAGCCCTCTTTATCACTCTTCAGCCCCTTACCCTCTACCGGGGACCCGTGATCTGTTATTCTCTCGCATTTCTCTTCCTTCCCCACCTTAATAAATTACTGACCTAACTAACCCAACATGCTCTGAAATTCATTTCTGCAGTCTAAGTCAAGAACCTAGACAAAATCCAATAACAAATCCATTCCTGTGTGCGTAAACCCATTGTAGATGGGAGCTTTTGATTAGATTCAGTTAAGGAACCTTCCTTTTGATTAGGTTACTTTAGTAGGACATGGCCTGGGGTGGGTCTTAATCCTATTACTGGAGTCCTTTATAAACCAGAGTAAAATGAAGATGAGGCCACAAAAACAGAAAGAAAAGACTCAGGAGCTCAGAGAGGAACCCACAGAAGCTGAGAGAAAAGGCCAGGAGAGCAAGAGGCTGAAATCAACAGAACCTGGGAGGGAGAAAGCCAAAGGAGCAGCAGATGAAAGCAATGAAGTCCAAAGGAGAAGGCAAAGACTGGCAGACGCCACCATGTGCCTGATCACCCACAGCTACAGCTTGGGGAGAAAGTATCTCCTGATGATGCCTAGACTTGGACACTCTCACAGCCTCAGAACTGTCAGCTTATAAGTTTAAAAATTCCCATTATAAAAGCCAACCCATTTCTGGTATATTGCCTCGGCAGCTTTTAGCAAACTAAGAAAATGTCTTTGTAGGGGGCATGATCCAAACCTGAACAAAGGCAGAAAATATTTTCAAGTATTAAATGTAAAGCCCTATGAGCACACCTGTTGTCAGGTATTCAACAGACAACAGCTATTATTATTATTTGCTGCCACAGTCAACAGATACTGGCTGAGTGAACGAATGCATTCATTTCCACTAGGCAGAAGTTTTGCCTATTTCCTTCCCGTTTGCTGGCATAGCTGTTAGCTGCCTCAGCTCTGTTTAAATGAGGTGTTCTAACCAGACAACCAACACATATAATGCTTCCTGGGCACCGAGCAGGCTTCTAAGAGCTTTCTGTGCACTGAACCACTCACTTCTCACAACACTCAACAGGGTCAATGGGCAGTAAAGGGCAAGGCCAAGATCCAAACCCTGGCAATCAGCTCTGAGTGCTTGCTCTGAAGCAGGATCCCATGCTGCCTTTGCTGTAGCATTAAAAATAAGGCCTGGAAAAAACAAATGGGGAAGAAGGGACAACTCTTCCTTACAGAAAAATTCCAACTAATTAATGTAGAAGAAAGATGGAGACTGTGGGGTCCACCAGAGCAACTACTGAATTGGCAGGAATGGTCTGAATCAACTATTTTGAAACTCCCGTAGTCTAGAGGAACACTGTGTAGCATCCAGGGAGGAGGTGGAGGAAGGGGCAATAAAGAAATGTGCAATGAAGACCAGTGAGTTCCAGCCTCCCCTTTCCCCCAGCCTCCCTTCTAGCAGCAGAGGGGACTGGAGCTCAGGCTCCAGGAGCAGCTTGCTGGTACCAGGGTGGGACATAAAGAACTCATCCTCCAAATACCTCAGATATGTGATCTACTCCCAGATCTCTAACTGGTATCAGCTACCTCAGATCTGTGGGGGCCCCTTTTGGGGTGGCCATTGTTCCAACTCCCCCAGGGCAAAGGCGGCAGAGGACTCTTAAACACAATAACCTTCCTCAAAACCACAGAAACAGTTAAAGGGCTGCAATAACTAGGCCAAGTGCTGAATCAAGAAACCACAGTTTCAAAAGCCATTGAAGAAGTTCCTGGTGCCCTTGCCGGCCCCTCTCCAACCCCCCTCCACAACAGGGGGTGGTGCCAACTTGCACTCCCATTGCGGGTCCCTCGCCCTGTTCCAGAGGGAACAGAAGGTCCCTGTGTGCACATACTGGGGTGCATGTATGTCAGTGCCAATGTATCTGGGGGAAGTCCGAAAGACTAAGCCAAGAAACTTGTCTCCAGTCTGCCCTCCCAGTTTGTCCTGGAGGCAGAGAAGCAGCTAGCGGACAGAGGCGACAGCTTGAGAAACAATTAAGTTATTAAGTTGAAATGTCCTGGGGCAAAGGAATACCTTCACTCAGTCACTCAAGAGACCACCCAGAAAGAGAAATGGTCTATTTCAAAGGGAGTAAAATGGTCATTCACTGGAACTCCTATGAAATGTTAAGGAGGAATTCCTAAAGCCTCTAGCAAATACAGGCCCAGGGGGGAAAAGTCCCTAGCTCCACCCAGACTTAGCTAAAACAGACAAATCCCTGCAGTTCTCATTTGCCTCAGGCTAATCTTGATGGGAGGGCTAAACTCAGAAGGAGACCACCAGCCAAAGAAGAGGGAATCTGCAAAGAGAGTGAAAGCTTTTTTTTGCCTTGGTTTATTTGTTTTGATTAGCTCCTGGCATTCAAGAACATCTCTGTCATATTACTTGCTGAACAAAAACATAAGGAATAAACAGCTTAGGGACTAAATCCCAGAGTTAACACATGAAAATAATAAAATGTACAGTATGCAACAAAAGATTACAAGACAAAAAAGAAACAGGAAATGATGGCCCATCCAAAGTAACAAAATAAAAACCCAAAAACCATTAATGAAGAGAACCACATTTTGGACTTACTGGACAGAGACTTTAAAAACTTATCCTCAATATGCTCCAGGAGATAGAAGAAAAAGAACTATAAAGAATATGAGGAAAAAAGTGAAAGAACAATATAGGAATCTATCCAGGGAAATACTGGAGTAGAAGAACACAATAATGGAAATGAAAAATTCCCTAGATGGTTTCAACAGCATACTGGAAGTGAGAGAAGAAAGAATCAGTAATTTCTAATACAGATCAACTGAAAAGATTTCAGATTGAGGAGCAGAAAGAAGAAAGAAGAAAGAAAAAAGAACAAAGAGAGCCTAAGAAACCTGTGGAACAAGGTTTCAAGCATACCAGTACATGCATTGTTGGAGTCGCAGAAGGAGAAGAAAGAGAAAAAGGGGCAGAAGGAATATTCAAAGAAATTATGGTAGAAAAGTCCCCAAATTTAATGAAATATGTGAATTTGCACATTTAAGAAGTTCACCAAAACCCAAAAAGGATAAACTCAAAGAGACCCACACCCAGACTCAAAGGAATCGAATTGTCCAAGGCCAAAGACAAGGATAGAACTCTGAAAGTTCCTCAAAAAACAAACAAACAATGAGTTATATACAAGGGAATCCCAAAAATATTAATGCTGATTTCTCATCAGAAACCATGAAGGCAAAAAGGCAGTAGTGTGAAATATTTAAAGTGCTGAAAGAAAACAAATGCCAACCAAGAATTTTGGATCTTGCAAGACTCTTTCAAAAATGAGGAAGAGATTAAGACATTCCCAGATAAACAAAAGTTGAAGGAGTCCATTAGCACTAGACCTGCCCTATAAGGAATACTAAAGGGAGTTCTTCAGACTGAAAAGAAAAGACACTAGACAGTGGATCAAAGCAGCATCAAGAAATAAAGACCTCCAATAAAGGTAACCATATGGGTAGTTATAAATGCCAGTACTATTGTACCGTATTTCTTGTTATATTATTCCAATTCTCCCTTCTTACAGATGCTACAATGCAAAATGCATAAAAATTAAGAATAAATCTATGGTTTTGAAAATACAACATACAAAGATATAATGTATAACAAGTACAAAAAAAAAAGGTGGGGGAACAGTGGTATAGGAACAGAGTATGTGTATGCTCTTACAGTTACGTTACTATCAAATCAAATATAATTGCTATAGATTAGGGATGTTAAATTTTAACCCCATGGTAATCACAAAGAAAAATACATGAAAAATATGTTCAGAAAAAAATGATAAGGGACTCAAAATGGTACAATACAAATAAATAAATATGGAAGTAGACATTAATGGAAGAAATGAGGGTCATGAAAGGTATGATTTACAAAGAGACAAAATAGCAAAATGGTAGAAGACTGCTGCAATATCAGTAGTTACTTTGAAGGAAAATGAATTAAAGTCTGCAATCAAAAGGCAGAGATTGGCAGAATTTATTTAAAAACCTGATTCAAATTATATGCTGTTTACAAGAGACTCACCGTAAATTCAAAGCCTTAAGTGAAAGGATGGAAAAAAAATATACCATGTAAGTAGTAACCAAAAGAGAGCTGGGATAACCAACCATACTAAGATCAGATAAAATAGACTTTAAGTCAAGAACATAGAAGGCCATTATATACTGAAAAAGGGGTCAATTCAAAAAGAAGACACAACAATTATAAATATATATGTACCTAACAGCAGAGACCCAAAATATATGAAGCACTATTGACAGATCTGAAAGGAGAAATAGACCTTTCTACATTAATAGATTTCAATTCACCATTCTCAAAGTGGTGAGAACATCTAGACAAAAAATAAATACGGAAACAGAAGATTTGAAAAATATTCTAAATAGGCTAGACCTAACAAACATATAAAGAACACTTCACCCAATAGCAGCAGCATACACATTCTTCTGTAGTGCACATGAATCATTCTCCAGGATAGACCATCTGTTAGGTTACAAAACAAAGCTCAATAAATTCAAAAATATTGAAATAATATAATTTATTTTATCTGACAACAGTGGAATGAAGCCAGAAAGCAATAACAAAGGGAGAAATGAAAAATTTGCAAATATATGGAAATTAAACATACACATTTTTAAAAAATTAGACTAGTTGCAGGCCCACAGAACATTCATGCATTAAATACAGGATTTCCATATACCACCCTATATTTAAGACCCTGCAATGGTGTAGAACATATGCTACAATAGATGAAAGCATATTTGCATACTTGTATTACTAAATATAAACCATGGTTTAACTTAGAGGTTCACTGTGTAGGTGGTGCAGTTAAATGGATTTTTAAATATTTTTTATTCCAGTGACATATATGCCACCTAAAATTTTCCCTTTTAACTACATTTAACAACCCCTGCTGTTAATTATAAACACATACTATTAAACCAATGGGTCAAAGAAGAAATCATAAGAGAATCAGGAAATATCTTAAGGTAAGTGAAAATGAAAACACAACATACTTAAACTTATGGATGCAACAAAGGTAGGGCTGAAAAGGAAATTTATAGCTCTAAATGTTTATATTAAAAAAGAAGGCAGCAGACTTATTATTATTCTAGCAATGGAAGAATTTGTATCATTCATATAAAGGCAGTGGCCACCAGAGGTTCTGAGCAGAGGGAGAGGGAAGAATAGGTGTAATATGGAGCATTTGGGGGACATTGGAATTGTCCTGCATGACTCTGCAATGCAGATACAGGCCATTATACATTTCTTCAAAACCTATAAAATTGTGCAAAGTATAAAGTATAACGTAGACTATAGTCCATGGTTAGTAGCAATGCTTCAATGTGTGTTCCTCAATTCTGACAGATGTACCACACTAACGAAGGATGTTGTTAGTGGGGGAAGGTGTGAGAGGGGGAGGGGCGGGGTATATGGGAATCCCCTATATATATTTTTAATTTTTAAAAAAAAATTTTAAAAGATACTTAGATTACATAAATGTTACACAAAAAATATAGGGATTCCCATATGCCCCACTCCCCCCACCTCACAGCCTCCTACATAAACAACATCCTTCATTAGTGTCCCACATTCATTGCAACTGATAAACGCATCCTGGGGCATTGCCACAGAGTGTGGACTATAGTTCACATTGTATCCCCTGAATTTTTGATGTAACATTTATGTAATCTACAGCTTCTTTAAAAATAAAAATGTATTTGAAAAAAAAAAAAAAAAAAAAAAAAAGAAAGACCTCAAATCAGAGACGAAATTTCAAAACTGGAGGATCTAGAAAAGGAAGAACATAGTCACATGTGCCAATTCCTATAAAATCCCTATAAAAATCTCATAAAATTTACCTAATTTTATATATATCCTGTCAGTTAGGTTTTCCTAAAGAACTCTAACACAGATTTTGGTACCAAGAGTAGTTCTGGGGCAGGCTAGTTAGGGAATGAAGAGGCAGATCTGGGACCTGGCAGAAAAACACGTGGCCACGGATAACCCACAAGATGGCTGCTGGAAGAACCTCAGGAGTACGCCTGTTTAGAATGGGATTTTATCCGGGATCAAGGAAAAGCCCCAGATATTATCAAGAGGCCTTGTCATTGCCCCCCTCCCTGGGGAATTGACAGTCAGGGTAACCAATCAAAACAGCAAACAGCTGGGAAGCCTCTCCAAAACATTAACAAGGGGCGGGGTAATTAATATTTTAAAAAGTAAGGGCAGAAGCCAAACCTCCCGGGGGGGGGGGGGGGGGGTGCCCTTTCTCTCCCTGCCAGATTAGCACACAAATAGACCTGGGGACTTGTAATCTGTAATGGGGACTTGTAGTCTGTATCAGCTCTTTTTACCTCTTTTTAGTCCTTTTCTTCTCTCTACCTGGGACCCATAGCCTGTTATTTTCTCCCATTTCTCTTCTCTCATTTTCTTAATAAACTACTGGTCTAACTGAATTGGCGTGTACTTAAAATTCTTTCTGTAACATAGCCAAGAACCTAGAGAAAATCTGGCAACAGTTTCTGATAAACAGAATCTTAAGGATGACATTTCTGAGTTGGTTCTGGAGTTTTTGGAATTGGTTCTATAAACTGATTAGATTCAAAGGCACTAATGACTCTTATTTCCAACAATCAAAATGTCACTGATAGTCCCTGGTGTGAGTAGGCAATAGAGATACATCACCATGGGATATGGCTACTCAAATGTTTATAACAGACAAGGCTTTGGATGAGAGTGTTTTTGATATCTTAACAGAGTTGTGTGCAGTTAGAAAGTATAATGATGTTGGTTGGTTGTTCCTAA
This sequence comes from Tolypeutes matacus, assembly GCA_026826555.1. NCBI lineage: Eukaryota > Metazoa > Chordata > Mammalia > Cingulata > Chlamyphoridae > Tolypeutes > Tolypeutes matacus. The sequence continues at coordinate 160,220 of JAKSZT010004976.1, forward strand.
ATACATTGGATATAGTTGTAAAAGAAAGAGATGAGCTCAAGGCTTCAAATTTCCAACTTAAGTGACACGTGGAAGATGTGAAAGTTTCTGTGTATCTTGAAAAGAAAAAGTCTTATTTTGTATAGCCCCAGACTTGAGATTTCTGAAAACCAGACCCAGACTCTCACTGTGCCAGTGGCTGGATAACAATGAAAATTGAATTCCTGACCTGACCTACAGATAAACCTGTAACAGTCTGCCCTGGGGAAATAGCCTCCAACATCTAAGCTGCTGTTCCTGATAAGCCTATAACCACCTCCTTTGAGGAAACAACCCTCACTCTTCTGCCTGAAGAGATGCATCCTATTTCACCATATGAAACTGTAATGAATGCCCTGAGGTAGTTGGCTTGCAAGGCACCTTTAATTCCTCTCAGGACCCACAACCACCACCCCTCTTTTCTTCCAGACTTAGAACTAAACTGAAGACCCAAGAGGCCCCAAAAGGTGGGTACAAAGTGTAATCCATGAAGAAGTATGCTATACTCCAAAAGAACTGCAAAAGTTTTCCAATTTATATAGACAGAAATCAAAGGACTGTGTGTGGGAACAGATACCAGTAGTGTTAGATAATGGTGGAAGGAATTTAAATGGGATCTGCTGAATTTATTGATATGGGCTCAAAGCAGAGATTTTGGATTCAATGTTGCAACTCGAGGGGTCAGAAAGGGTTCTAACAATTTGTTCGGGTGGTTGGCTGAAACACGGACCAAAAGATGGCAGACATTATCTGAGGTCGATATGCCAGAATTGCCTGGTATAATGTAGATGAGGGGATCCAAAGGCATAGAGAGACTAGATTGTTAGAGTAGATTTGTCCTGTAAAACCTGCTCGCCTGCCCCAGGAATGTCCAGAGGACACACCTTTCACCAGGACTGTGAATAAATTTGTGAGACTAAATCCATCTTCCCTGAAGAACTCAGTGGTTGCTCTTCTCTGTAGGTCAGAGTGGTGAGAGAAATCTTCCCAGCGGGCAGAACTTCAAGCAGCGCACCTGACTGTTCATTTTGTTTAGAAGGAGAAATGGCCAAAGGTACATTTGCACACTGATTCATGGGCTGTCACCAATGATTTGGAAATATGGCCAGTGACTCGGAAGAAACATGATTGGTAAACTGGTGACAAAGAGGTCGTAGGAGAGGTATGTGGATAGCCTTTCTGTGGATATTTGTTTCCCATGTGAATTCTCACCAGAGGAAGATTTAATAATCAAGTGGATAGACGACCCATTCTGTGGATATCAGTTGACCTCTTTCCCTCGATACCCCTGTCATTGTTCAGTGCGCTCATGATCAAGGTGGCCATGATGGCAGAGATGAAGGTTATGCATAGGATCAGCAACATGGACTTCCACTCACCAAGACCAACCTGGCTACAGCCACTGATGAGTGTCCAACCTGCCAGCAGCAGAGACTCACACTCAGATCCCGATAAGGCACCACCAGGAGACACAACAATGATTCCAATGAATTGGAAGTTAAGATTGCCACCTGACCACTTTGGGGTCCTCGGGCCTCTGAATCGGGCAAAGAAGGGAAATGTTGCACTGGTTGGGATAACTGTTCCTGATTATCAAGGAGAAATAGGACTGCTACTAGACAATGGAGGTAAAGAAGAGTATATGCCTGGAATACAGGAGATCCCCTAAGGTATCTCTTAGAACTACCATCCCTTGTGATTAAAGTCAATGGAAAACTTCAATAGCCCAATCCAGGCAGAACAGGTTGAGAAACTTCAGTAATAAAGGTTTGGGTCACCCCATCAGGCAAAGAACCACAGTCTAGCATGGGGTGCTTGCTGAGGGTAAAGGGAATATGGACTGGGTAGTGGAAGAAGGTAGTTATAAAGATGAGCTACTATCACACAACCAGTTACAGAAACAAGGACTGTAATAGTTATGAATATTTTTTAGCTGTTTTTTTATGTCCACACTTATACATAAAGCAAATATCTTTTGTTTTCTTCCCGATCTTATCCCCTTATCATATGACATAAGTTGCATCAACTTCATGTCATAGTATTCAAGTTATAGGATAGCAAGTTTATGAGTGAATATTACCCAAGGACTTGGACCCTATTCCGGGGAAAGTTAGTGCATCTCCAGTTGTATGCAGCACAGTTGAGTATTGTTAAGACAAAACATGACTGCTGCTTTAGTTTGCTAGGCTGCTGGAACACAATATACTAGAAGTGGGTTGGCTTTTACAATGGGCATTAAATAACTTATAAGCTTACAGTTCTGAGGCTATGAAAATGTCCAAATCAAGGCTTCATCTGGGGTTTCACTGCTTCAGCTTCTAGCTTCCTCTGACTTTGTCTCTCAGCTTCTATGGATTTCTCTCTTCTGCTGCTGCTTTTCTCTCCGTATTCATCCCATTTATAAAGGACTTCAGTAAAAGGCTTAAGACCCACCTTGGGCTATACCTTACTTAAGTAATCTAATCAAAAAGCCCTTAACTAAATCTAGTCAAAAGGTCAAACCTACAATAGGTTCACACCCACAGGAATGGATTAGCTTTAAGGACATGATTTTTCTGGGGTCCATAAAAGCCTCAAACCACCACAACTGTTAGTATTTTTATTTAGAGATTAAGTATGGTTTAAGGAGATGTGTATGGATGCCAAATTGATAAGGGGTGGACTGTGATGGTTAAGTTCATGTGTCAACTTGGCCAGGTTTTGGTATCCAGTTGTTTAGTCAAGCAAGCAGTGGCCTGATTGTTACTGTGAGGACATTTTGTGGACTTAAGTCATGAGTAAGTTGATTGCATCTATGGCTGATTACATCTACAATCAAAAGACTGCCTTCAACAATGAGAGATGTCTCATCTAATTACTTAAAGGCCTTAAAGGGCAAGCTAATACTTTCAGCAGTCAGAGGGAGAATTTCCATCTCTATTTCAGCCAGCCAGCTTCCCCTGGGGAGTTCACTGAAAACCTTCAGCAGACTTGCCAGCTTGTGACCCACTCTATGGAATTTGGACTTGCCCATCTCAACAGTCACGTGAGCCAATTTCTATTAAAAAATCTTGTAATATTTACATAATACACACATATACATCCTGTTGGTTCTGTTTCCCAAGACTAATATAAGGAAAAACTGGCAAAATCTGAATAAAGTATTGAACTGATGTTAATTTCTTAATTTGATTAAGGGACTATGGTTATGTAAGACACTATTGTTAGGAGAAGCTGGTGAAGAGTATATGGAAAATCTTATACCATCTTTGCCACTCTCTATAAATTATTTCAAACTAAAATTTTTTTAAAGCAAAGGACTTAAAAAAGGGTATATATGTGTGTATATGCATAAGCACATGCAGAATTCTAAAAAGACTGGGAAGAGTGGAGTTCTATACTCCCATAAAATAAGGGACCCCAGGGCAGAACTCTGCATTTCTCTCCCTGGACAATGCCTGCCTTCCACTCTGAAGATGTACTTCTGTTCTCTTGCTTTACTCCCCAATAAATTCTTTGCTTGCCTGATTAATTTGTGGAAGAACCTAGACACCGACTCCAAAGACACTACAGCTCCTCCCATTCTGGATTTGGCTGATGATAGCCCCACAGTGTCCTCTGACATATAATTCCTGTCAACTGGGGCCAGCCTGCAGGGGTCTGAATTCCAGCTCTGCTACTCAGGAGCTGAGTGGCCTTAGGCAAGTGGCACAACCTGGCTATGCCTCAGTTTCCTTAATTCTAATATGGGCGATAATGACAGTCCCTAAGAGGGTGGCTGCGAACTGCACAGGTGCTTGTGCAGGTGGACTGTTTAGAAGGGTGCCTGGCATGCAGCAGGGCCATTCTGCCTTTAGTATTTTTGCAGCAATCCAACCTTTCCCTGGGCTATCTGACCACCATGGTCACTAAAGTAGAAGTAGCCTTCTTAGGAGAAAATTCTAAGTGTTAGATTTTATTTTAATTATCTGTATTTTGCCTAGAACTATCTTTGTCAAGTCTGGATTTCCCCCCTCAAGCTTGTCCACAGAAGATGATAGACTTGTATTTACTTATAAGCTTAAATTCATGTGTACTCCCTTGCTCACCACTGGATTTTTTTCTTTTTTTGAGGTATGGGGACCTTGTGTGTGGGAAGCCAGTACTCAACCACTGAGCTACATGGGCCTCTCCCAAGTTGGTTTTTTTGTTTGTTTGTTGTTTGTTTTGTTTTTAGGAGGTACTGGGGATCAAACCCGGGACCAAACCCGGGACCTCATATGTGAGAAGCAGGAACTCAACCATTTGAGCTACATCCACTCTTGCCACTGTATGCTTCTGAAGCAATTCCTAGACATCCTATCTTCCCCATGCCAGCTGGAGGTGGCCTGGGCAAGTCAGCTCAGCTCTCTGAGAACACAACATCCACCCCACCATCCCCTCCGCCTTGTCTTTTTTTTGGGAGGGGGCGGGGGGAGGGGGCTTATATATTACCTGCAAAGTACAAACCAATGGCCAACATCACAAAAAAGCATTAACGAAACTCTGGCACACACACAGGAAATACCCAGCATATCAATCTGAGGGGCTAAAGAGCTCTAACTCCAGAAAAAGGATTCCAATCCAACAGGTAAGGCCTTGCTTTGCTCTTTACTCAACTGAGATTAATTAACAGACTCCTGCCTACAGAGATCTCCAATTTCTTTTCCTTCTCATGAAAGAGTTTTTTAAATTAGAGTCTTTGTGTAACAGAAGGGTCTATTCAGACATTCACCCTGCAGGAAAAGGAAAGAAAGCTTTTCCAACAACACTCAGGGCAGCAAAACAAAGACTTCACCAAGAGAACCAGTGAAGAAAGAAAAACCAGAGGTGCTCTAGGGCCACACTCAAAAGCACATTTTGTTGCGACTCTTTGGGAGTACAAGCCTTTGGGTGCCAAATCAGGAAACCCCTAGGCAAACCTCCCCCAAACACATTCCATTTTAAATGCTTTGTGTGAATTTTTGCCAAAAGAATGAGTAGCCTGCCTATTCTAATTATTAAGCTAAACTTACCTGTTCTTCCCCAGAGCACAGAGCTCACCTTCTACTGTCACCAGGGGAGATGCTCTGGGTACCTTCACTTTGCACCTCAAGGTAGATGACCCTCAGGCCACTGGTCACACTTAGACCACTGACCTCACAGCAGAGGCCGTGGGTGACGCCGACCAGCAGCCTCAGTTGGCCCACCCCACAGGCCCAGAATGGAGCCCTGTCACCTTAATGCAGTCAACTGGCCACACTGCCTGACACTTCTCATACACCTCATTTATTTAGTAGGTTACTTGTCATCCATGAGCCCCAGTTCTCTCTACTTTACCCTTACACCACTCCCCACTTGCATGAAAGGCCTAGAAGCTCACCTTTGCAAAGGAATGCCAATCAAGGACCCAGCGGTGACAAGAATGCACGGCTTCTTATCACCCCTTTCAGCGGCTTGGAACCTCACCACCTAGTCCAGGTATGGACTCTAACTTGCCCGGAATGGACCTGTTACCCTAACAGTGCCATAGCTTGCCAGAGCTGCTGTAACAGATACCACACAATGGGCAGTACTATGAGTTCCACCTCCATCTGACATCAGAACATACTTTTCACCAAGTTCTCTGCCGCTTTATACAAGGATTGCCTTTCCTCCAGTTTCCAATAACACATTAATCATTTCTTTCACAGGCCTCACTGGAAGGAAGTACCTTTAACGTTCATGTTTCAAAGCAATATAGGCTTTTTCTATCAAGCCCCTGAAAATTTTTCTCCCAGCCTCTACCCATTATCCAATTCCAAAGCCACATCCACATTTTTAGGTATTTGTAATAGCAGCACCCCACTTTCTGGTACCAAAAACTGTCTTAGTTTTCTGAGCTATCACAAATGCCACAAACCAGTTTTGGCTTAAACAATGGGAATTCATTGACTCATGGTTTTGAGCCTAGGAGACATCCAAAATCTAGAGAGCAGCAAGGCTTACTTTCTCCCCAAAGACTGTAGGGTTCTGGTGCTGGCTGCAGGTAATCTTCAGGGTTCCTTGGCTTGCATCTCTGGTCATGACACATCATAATGTCCTCTCCTTTTCTCTTCTAGATTCCCACTGAGTTCCTGCTCCTTCCTGGGGCCCTTCTTCAAAGGCCTCCAGTCATCCAGATTGAGACTCCCCCTCACACCTTCACTAAAAATAAAATCATCACAGGGACAGGGACAAGTCTAAATTGGGGTACATGATTCAACATGCCACAACTAGGTTAGCTTAGTAATGGTGTAGAGAAAGGAGAACTGTAGCTCTGCATATTACTGAGATAAGCAGTTTCCTGGCTCAGCTTCTATACCCCCTTGCTAGTTACACAAACAGGTTCTAAGACTCTTCCAGGGAAGTGGCTGTGGCTCAATCAGTAGGGCTCCCGTTTACCATATGGGAGGCCCCGGGTTCGGTTCCCGGGGCCTCCTGGTGAAGACAAGCCCGCCCACACGGCATGGTTAGCTGACCCAGTGAGCACAAGCAGCAAGGGGGGGATAAATGAATAAATAAATAAAATCTTAAAAAAAAAAAAAAAGACTCTTCCAAACCAAGAAAGCAGCTTCATTTTTATACCCCTTAAAGCCGAGAAAGAACCTGACATGATAGGGAGATCCTATACCCAGGAGATGTAGCCAACAGCCCTTTTGTCCATTTAGATCCCATCCAAGATGCTATGTCTTGCTGACAGGCCAGCTGCCATCGGGTTGTGGGGAAATGGGAAAAGGTTGCTCCCATGGCAGACTGCCCCACCCCCCACCCCCACCCAGGTCTCCCTGGTGCAGTAGAGAGGAGCCCAGGGACGCTGACTACTGGCCCAACACCAAGGCCAATGAGCACAGGACCCCACTGGCCAGGCCTGGGTGGGACACTCCCTTTGGCTACACCTTGGTTTTCACAAGGGAAGATCACACTGACCACAGTCTAGGTGCTCAGCTTCCAGACACTGCCTCTGGGGGTGTCTGGGGATGGTCACTCCGAAGGACAACTTTATAAAACCACTACTGTACTGGCTAATAAGGATGCTGAATATTACATATTGTCACCACATCTCCTGAGCGTCCAACCTCGAGCTTCCAACCTTGAAGTCACACACAGGGCCAGAGGAATGTGGCTTCCCATGAGTGACAGGCAGATTTTTTTTCTCACCATGAATTGAAACAAGCTCCTTTTTCACATTAGGTACCAGTACCTAGGACTAGATACTAGTCTGTCTGCTCAGTCAATCTTGAAAACATAAAATGTAATAAAATGATAGAATTGTAGCCCTTACAGGGATCTTGGAGCTCACTGAGTTCTTGCACTCGGTGACATGACCTTTTTATAGTCCCCAGTCCTCTGCCTTCCATGCTGCTAAGCACTATAAAATGTCTACTCACTCCCATCCCAGAGCCAGACACTAACAGAAAAGTCTCCTTATCACAAACAGATAAGCCAGGGCCTAATCAATTTGTACAAAGTAATCTGGACTATGTCAAACTATATTTATAACCAATATAGTACAAGGCAGCATTAAACAGAGCTACTTCCAGCTTTCATTTTCAGCCATGATTCAATGCCAAGAAAAACCACTCAGGTACACCTGAAATTAGGTATAATTCCTACTCCAGAAGATTCAGTTGAAGACAGACACTATTAATCAAACTTTTCTGTTCTCCAATTACCTTGCTGAGTTCATTTTTCCTATCTTCACTGAATCCTAAGATCCCCATTCTGTATAAGGTTAGGAAAAAAGCCAGCTCCTATCTCCTGTTATCTATACCCTTTTTGTCTTAGAACGTGGCAGATTTCTAGATGGTTCAAAGCCTGGCTCTATTTAATGGGGAACAAAATGAGTATAATCCACAGAGGCTTATAAAGTTCTCTCAATTTTATTATTTGTATTTCATATAATTCTATCATTGCATCTTATTTGTATTTCTTATTATTAGGACAATTAGTGAAGATCTGTAACACTATATGAATGTAAATTTCTTGATTCTGATCATGGCACCACACTGTGTAAGAGAATTTTTAGAAAGCAAACACTGAAGTTTTTCAGGGTCAAGGAGTATCAAGGCTGCAAGCTACTCTCAAATGATTCAGAAAAAAAGTGCGTTTATATAGAGAAAATGATATAAAATGACTTAAAATGTTTAACATTTGGGGAATCTGGGTGAAGGGTATATGGGAATTATTTGTATTATTCTTGGAACTTCTAAAAATCTTTTATTGTGATAATGTATATACAACACAAAATTTCCTATTTTAACCACTTATGTGTGTACAATTTGGTGTCTTACAAGTCTGAAATTATGTAAAATAAAGTTTAAAATGTCATTTAGAAACAGGTGGAGGGGAGCAGATGTTGCTCAAGCAGTTGAGCGCCTGCTTCCCACACGGGAGGTTCCAGGTTTGGTTCCCATACCTTAACAAGCAAACAAATGAAAAACACCAACTCAGAGGAGTTGATGTGGCTCAGCGGTTGAGTGCCAGATTCCCACATGAGGTCCCGGCCCTGGTACCGCAAAAAAAAGAAACAGGTGGGATGCAGAAGTGAGGTGGGTTAAAATCGTTCATGAAGATGCAGCAGGGGGAGCAGATGTGGCTCAAGCAAGTAGGGACCCGCCTCCCACATGGAAAGCCCCAGGTTCAGTTCCCAGTGCCTCCTAAAGAAGACAAGCAGACGCAGCAACCAGCAGACGCTGCAACCAGCAGGCACTGCAACCGCCACAACGAGCAGAAGCTGCAACAAGCAGATGCTGCAACGAGCAGGAAGTGGAAGTGGCTCAAGCGGTTGGGCACTTGCCTCCCACATGGGAGGTCCCAGGTTCGGTTCCCAGTGCCTCCTAAAGACTAACAGACAACGAGCAGACACAGACAAGGGAGCCATCTTGGGGCGGGGGAGGGGGAAATTAAAAACAAACAAAAAAGATGCAGCAGGTCCCTGCAGCCACCCACAGCGCCTGGGACAGCCAAGGCCAGAACCAACTTCCACTGGAAGGCACTGTACTCCCCTGGTTGGGATTCTCCATTTGACAAAATGATGGAGGAACCCTGCCATCTGCTTGCTTAGCAGCAACACAAGACATCTGCCAACCATCAGCTTCCAGCCAGAGAAAGTAATTTTGAGACTTCTGGTGTCAGGGAAGTCTGCCCACAGAATACGGGTCAACTCACCTGGACAAGGAGACACATGAGAACTGGGAGTGTGACAAAGATGCCAATGGCTGGCTCCTGCAAATTAGTTACAGCAAAATCTCAGAAGTGGGAGTCACAGGGCAGGCAGGGTTGCAAACCACTGTTCTAGGTATCTTCCTTTAACTCCTGGGTTCAGGAAACCCTAAGATTGTAACTGTATTCATTATTATTATCATATAAGAAATAAGTAGACTGCTTTTACTTAATTTGCCATTGAGATTGTGCCATACACTTATGGGAAAGAACCATAGTAAACTGTCCCCACCTGTTACAGGATGCCTGGGGACAGCTGCTGGCCACATGGTGTGTCTGCCTTACAAAATCCCACCAAGGAAATCTCACACCTATGCAATCTAGAAGTTATCATAGAGATTCTGTGACTCTCGTAACTGGGTACATGTGCCATTCGCTTTGGTTGCCAGAACTGAGAGTCTGCATTTGTTTGTGTCCTGACTGCACTTGAATTTAACCTGTTTCCCTACCCTTACTGTCTCACCCCAACTTTCTCTTTCAGGACTTTTATCAGTTTTACCTTGTTGCATCTTATCTTGTTTAAGCATCCTCAAGTTCATTTTGGATGAAGACAGAATGTCAATACAGAATGGCAAATAATAGTGGATAAGCAGCTAAATGCAAACTGTAATATTTTAGAATGATGAGGGAATTCAGAAATGGATTACCTGGCTCAGTTCCCCTCATTTTAAAGATGAAAATAGAGGCCAAGAAAGGTTAAGAAATCCACGCAAGCCACGGTCACACAGACTGAATGGCAAAGCCAGGACTGCCTGGTTCTTTTCGGTTCCTGAGTTTAGAGCAGAGTTCCCAGGTTCTGAAGTTTCATCCTGGACTTCACTCCTGACCTGGCAGCTACTTTCAAAAATTCATGAGACGCCTCCTGTCAAGTAAATCTCTCAATTTTAACCAGATTGTTTGCCTTGCTGACTTGTCAGGAGGTTGCTTAAAAAAATCTTCCTCTGTGCAGTGCCAAAAAGAAGCACTAAAAGAGTTACGAAACAGTAGGTACAGCACAATACCATTATGTGTAAAAAAAAAAAATTGTTTCAACCAGTAGAGATAAAAAGATCTGCAACACAGAGTGTTCATAGCATTTGTAACGTTATCACTAGGTGGTGAGAGTAGAGATAATTTTCCCTTTTGTTTAATCTTCATTTTCAAAATTTTCCTCCAATAATAAGGACTTGTGTGATTTTTTACAAGACTGAAATAATAAATAAAAGCACTCTAATTTATTAAGTATAGATGGTCATGCTACCAGTCTGAACAAGGCCAGTTCTAGAGCTGGGCATAAGCTACCTCCCTGGCCAGACCCTGATCCTCACAGGGCTTGCCTCTGGTCCACTAGGAGCAAGTGTGTAACTGCAGAGAAAGGAGATGATGAGCTTATCTTCAAAATCATTTAGCCAGGATGAAGCACATAGATTCTTGTTTTCCATCCAAAAGAGGCAAACAACCTTCCATCTACTGGCTGCGTGGTATCTTTAAAAGAGAAAAGCTTTTTCCCACAGCCACCAAAACAGACAATCAAAACTCTTGTTTCCAGATCAAGAAAGCTGTTTCCTTAGAGGGACAAGATCTGTTCCGGAAAGGTTATTTCCTTAATAAGCCCATGACCAGCCTTTTCAGGATCTAAGTACACATAAACACAACAGGAGCCCAGCGTTGGAGTGTTTCCTTGCCGGGCCAGGGAAATGCCCTTTAATACACCGTGACAGCAGTTCCCTTGTCTGTCTGAGGCACTGGCAATAAAAACGATGCAGTGAATCCGAGCATTAGCAGGAACACTGGGGATGATTCACCCAGCTTGCCTGGCAAAATCACCCCAAGCCCTTGTGGCAATAACCCGTTCTGGCCATTTGGTGTCACTTTTTTCTCCACTGTCTTGCATACTAAATATGAAGAGGCTCACTTGGTATTCTAACAAATCTGTCCTTTCCACACCTCTATTTGAAAAATAAGTGTGCCCCAGAATAAGTTTGGAAATGCAAGCGATCTCATTCTTAGCAATTATTAAATATATTTTAATGCCTTTAAAAATGCTCTATAATACCATCAATGAAGCAAACACTCAGTGCCCAGCTGGAGGCTGCAAATCAAGTCTTTGCAAACTGGCGGCAGAACTGAGGGTGCCTTAGCATAGTGGAAAGGACAAAATGTTCCATGGTGCATGGTGCAGAGCAAAACTACCGGCAGCAGGGGGCTCTCCCAGGCTATGATATTCCTATCAAACTGAAAACCACCAATGAGAGTGTGAAGGCAGATTTCCTGACTTGGAAAGCTGTGAAAACGTTAAAGATGTTTATGAATGAAACAGGAAAGCTGCAAAGTTGTATATACAATATCAATGTATATTTTACCTTGTTGCAATATCAATGTGTCTTTTAATGTGCAGGTATATTTAGGAATGGAAAAATCTGAAATACACCTATATTTTAACATGGTGAAGAGTAACAGGGCCCATCAGTGACTTTTCTCTAATGTATTTTGTGTTTTTGTGCCACAAACATAAGTTTTTTGCATATTCTTTTCAAGAAGTAACAATTACTTAACCTCTGACCTTTAACCCAAATAAAGTTCTTCCAAGGAAGATGTAGGAACCTCAAAGACAAAGCCTTCTCCGAGGGCTCCTTCCCCAAGCTTCTGACCCCTCCTGCTTTAGCAGACATACTAAATACCTTTTTTCCCCAACCCAGTCTAGCCCAAAACAGCCCTCAATTGCCTGCAATTATTGAGCTCGCCGCCTTTCAACATCAAACTGCCCAAACCCGGTTCCAGTCCCCCTCTTTCCCACAAGCTGCTGCAGAAAAACAAAAGGGGGAGGAGAAGGAAGCACCAACTCCGCAGCCATCACGGAAGCGAACAGCTAGCAACCGCAGGGAAAGCCTGCCAAAAATCCAGGGCCCAGGAACTGCGGGGCACACGGACCCTGGCCAAGCTCAGGCTCCCGGTGGAAGGGTCCTGCTGCGGGCTGGGCCTGAGCGTTAGGAGGCCGGGGTAGGGGCTCCAACCCGCACCGATCCCCCGCCCCCACCTTCGCCTGGATGGCCGGTGGGAGTGCCCGGCTTGGGTAAGCGGCTGACGCCGAGGAGTGCGTTAAGGGGATGCATTAGGGAGGTGCTTTAGGAAGATGTGTTTGGGGAATGCGGGGCAGTCCCACCCCAGTGCTGTTCTCCTGGGCGAAACTCACTGATAGAGCCGACAGGGTTCCCAAGTCTCCAAGCCCGTATGCACGTGCTGCACAGGCCTTCTTCTAGTGGGAGGGGGTTGCCTCGCTTCCTCGGGACCTGCGACTCACCGTACAGAGAGGGGGGCCGCGCTGGAGGTGAGAAGACAGCAAGGGGTCTGCAGCCTGCGCCCCGGCCCTAACATCTGTCGGGGGGGGGGGTACCCTTCCTGCGCCTCGGCCCGACGGGTGTCAGGCGCGGCTCTCGGGCGGACAAGGGACAGAGAGGGGCGAGCCCGGCCCCCCGGCGGACAGGGACCGTGCGAGGCCCGCGGCGCTCACCTTGGGATCGCGCTCGTAGTAGTGCTGCTGCGTGCGGATCCAGCGGCCCACCAGGTGGTCGCGCACCGTGTGCGCCAGGGCAAAGAAGTAGTCGCGGGGCGTGGCCACATTGCGGTCCTTGACCAGCGTGAAGTGCAGGTGCCGGTTGAAGCTCTTGCGGACCTCGACCACGTCGCCCAGGCCCGCCAGGCCGCGCACGCTGATCTGCTTCCGCTTCTCGCTGTCCGTCAGCGGCTTCGCCATCGCTCCGGCCGGCAAGGAGGAGCGGGAGGAAGAGGAGCGAATCGAGCCGGGAGAGCGCGAGGATGCTGCGGCTGCTCTGGCGTCCTGGACTGCGGCGGGCACCGGCCGCGCCTGCGCGCTGGCCAGGGGCGGGGCCGCGGGCGGGGCGGGGCCGAACACGTGGGGAGGCGAGGAGAGGGGCGGGGCCTGGAGGAGGCCAGGCAGGGGGCGGGGCCCGTGAGGGGCGGGGCCTATTGGAGAACCGCGGATTCCGAGGCACTGGGTCGCAGAGCCTGCGCTGGGCCGGGGTCTGCTTCAAAGCTCGGAGGCTGGCATCCCGAGGTTTCTGAGAAGGAAGCTGGGGTCAGACGAAGCTCAAGGGACTTGCCTACGGCCACCCGAGAGCTGGGCTTGAATCTTCGTTGGGCAAACCAGGCAGAAAGTGGGGGTGGCGACAGGAGGGGGCGCGAGGACTCGCGGCTGCCCGTTCCCCGCCCGGGCTTTCAGGGAGCGGGACCCTGTCCTCCCGGAGCTGTCGACAGCTTCAGGGAGAGCGTCCCTCGACCTGTTCCAGGTCACCTGATTCCTCCAGCCGGGAGCGTGCTGGGGAGTACTGGGGGTGGGGGTGGGGGCCCGAGTCCTGGTGAACGTTAAGGGAAACTGAAGACAAGCTTGAAAAGCAGCCACCAAGGTCCCCGGTGGGCGTGAGGGTGGCTCTGAAAATACCCCCCTGAGAAAGTATAAATCAGTCCACACTAAGAAAGTGAAAATCCGCCCAAGCCCCTTATCAGTCTGGGAGGAGATACTCAAAATCAAGGTCAGGCTGCAGCTGTAGCGTGCCCTATGCACCCCCTTCGCAGAGGGATTTCTGCTTTATTACTCACTGAGGGAGCATGTTCCCTAAAAATCACAGGCTGCCAGACACGTGGCTGTTTGAAATTATGTCAGTAAGACTAGAACATCGCACTCTACCTGGAAGACCAAAGTTACTCTGACCCAGAGAAGGTGCCGGGTGCAGAGCTCTGGGGCAGGGATTCCTTAATGTTGTGGTTCCCAGGGAAACAGGACCCGCGTCCTCCTGGCAGACAGATCTGACATTGATAACTTTATGTATAGCCCTGTTTCCTTAAATTTCACCTACACTCCACCCTTCCCCCAAATCCCATAAGTCTCTTTCTCTTGATTTTTGAGATGCCCTGTGGTTGTACTGTTGTGCATTCTGGATCAATAAACTTGATATTGTCAGGCCACAGACTTGTCCTTGGTGGCTTAGTCTGATTGGGCCAGGACACTGCACAGGTACCTGAATGACACAGAGGTCAAAACTGCCAGCAGGAGATGTTAGAAGTCCTTCTTGGCCCAGGGTCCAGGCACAGGCATTTTACTGGAG
>JAKSZT010004976.1:179558-211580 GCA_026826555.1 Tolypeutes matacus
CTATGTTTGTATGTATTGTGAGAATTTTGATTTTTACCCATAATAAAAAAAAAAAAAAAAAAAAAAAGCTGGGGCAATCTTTCTGAGAGTGATTTGGCAATTCATGAGAAGAGTCATAAAAATGATTGTGCCATGGCCAGATTGTACCACTCTGTGGAATGTACTTCATGGAAAGATCCAAGAGAAAAAAATAAGAACAATGAGAGAAAAGGTGACAGTTTGAAGCTTTTTTATAAATCCCCAAAAGAAAAAGATTGTTTTTAACTAATCCATTCCTGTATGAGATGCTTTTGATAGGACTACGTCAGTGAGGTGTGACTAAGGCTGTGTCTCCCCCCTCTTGCTGGGTCTTATATAAATGGAGACACACAGAGAGAGACACAGGAAAAGGGAGCTCTGCCCTTTTTGACCTAGCCATGTGAGAGAGGATTTGAGGATCGCTTAGCAGCCAAAGCTTAAGCATGAAGCCCCAAGAGGCTGGGCCCATGGAACAGCTCAAGGCTGAAGAGACAAGCCATATGCCTGATTGCCCACACCTGAACTCAGGAAGAAAGGGGAGCAGCCGAGGCTGAGAGAGGAGGTGCAGAAAGAGACAAGCCCTATGCCTGCTTTCCTACAGCTGAGCTCTGCAAGATGGTAGGTTCTGGAGGGGAAGGCAGGGACTTTGGCAGAGAATGGCCACCATCTTGCTTCACCACATGACAGAACCCTGGGAAAGCATCTCTGCTGATGCCTTGATTTGGACATCTCATGGCCTCAGAACTGTAAGCTTTTACCCTAAATAAAATTCCCATTATAAAAGCCAACCCATTTCTGGTACTTTACATTGGCAGCCCTGTGGCAAACTAAGAAAACAAAGCTGTTCGAGCGGTAGGTTATACTTAAAACCTAGGAAAGATTCCCCTGCCTAACTGTGGAGTGAATCCCCTAAGGAAGCTGACATAGCAATTTTTGCTACATATATATAACTCCTAATACAAATAGTCCCCAATTTAATCATGCAGAAGCTGAGCCACTGAGAAGTTGAAACACTTGCCTGAGCTCACAAGGCTAGAAATGGAAATAACCAAGACCCCCATCCCACCACACCCCACCCCCACCCCGTGCACAAACGCTTCAGCATTTCTCTAGGCTCCCAGCTGATATCATAAACTGTTGGGGTGCTAAAGGGAACAACAAGTTCAAGAGCTAACTAAGAAGACGTAAAGGGTGGTAAAGTAAAGGTAAATGAAAAGAAAAATAAGAAGGATGTAATGCAGAAATGAGAGTCACGTTCTAAATTTTATATCATTTTAATTTAAATTTAATTCTTTAAAAAAATTCATTTACTAAGAAGTGGTGGATATTGATCCAGGTTCAGTTACTCCTTTAGGGGGTGGATTGAATGGTGCACCCCAGGTTAGACATATTCTTAGTCATGGTCCACATTCTGGTGGGTGTGGACCCATTGTAAATAAGATCTCTTCAAGACGCTACTTCATTTAAAGTCTGGCCCATCTGAATCAGGTTGGTCTTGAATCCGGATTCCTGGAGTCCTTTCTAAACAGAGGGAGAGAAACCACAGGGAGCAGCCAGAAGTTGGAAGTCAAAGGAACCTGGAGAGAAAAGAGAAGACACTGCCGTGTGCATTGCCATATGATGTGAAAAGCCAATGAACTACAAAGATGGCTGGCCAGCCAGAAGATACCAACCTCAGGAGGAAGCAAGCCTTCTAGTGTTTGAAACCATGAACCAATAAATTCGTGTTGTTAAGCCACCCCATTGTATGGTATTTGGTTTAGCAGCTAGGAAACTAAAACAGCTCTTGTTGGAGTTCTTAATTACCTTGAAAGTTTCTTTGAAAAAGGTATTTAAGATTCTGTTTGTAGCTAATTTCCCTCCTCAGAAACAGAGAAGAACAATGTCTTGTGTGTGCGATGAAATGCTTTAGAAGTTAGAAGAAATTGAGTGTGAAAAACAGACCTTTTTGGTCTGCTAGGCTTAGCTACTTGAGGACCTGACAAGTGTCTCACAGATAGAAAATGTTCAATAAGTATTTGTTAAACGAATGACTCAAAAGTATTTCCCGCCCTTAGTGAGAATGCACACACCAAAAGTAAATAATCTCTCTGGGATCCTGGCAACAAACTGGTCCATTTGTGCCTGGTCAATTAGATGTTTTGCAAACAGACAGCGACCATGCCTTTCAGGAAAGAGGAGGCAAATCACAAGTACAATTGATTTTGAGAAGTTGGTAATCACAAATCCCTGTAAAATAAACACATTTGTGGAAATGGTGCCCACTCTTTGCTGGGGTATGTAAGTACATATTCTTGATGACATTAATGTAGTTTAGCACACTGACTTTAAAAAAATCCATGAGTCCAGAGTGAGACTAAAAGAAAATAATATAGGGTGAGGAGGAGGGAAGAAAAACTCCTCTCTACAGAAGGATGCCAGCTAATAAAGGTCAGAGTCACAGAATTAGAAAACCACTACTTAGCAAGGATCAATGGATGCTAGAACTATTTATTGCACAATGGCTATAGGGAACAGGACATTCATACAATCTCAAGGTGTCACACCACAGACTACCTTATTAATTATAAAGGGTAAAAGGTATAAAGCTATAAAAGGGAGAGATATGATAGACTCTAATGAAGTGATCCAACTTAGCCACCCCCTATGAGGAGACAAATCAAAATACATGCCTCTGTGAATACTCTCGCTGTCCTTGTTTTGTGATAATTAGGGTAGGCTAAACATTCGCTATATTAGAAAAACCATGCATGTGTCCCCAGACCTAGTTTTTCTCCCTAGGTCTGGTTTTTAGAATGCTGGTGATAAACCAAGCCTGATTTATTGTATGACCATCCTGTATTGGAAATGACTATAACTCAAGGTATCTTTGGTCAACCTTAAGAGATATAGCAGGGGGGTAGATGTGGCTCAAATGGTTGGGTGTCCATCTCCCATATAGAGGGACCTGGGTTCGATCCCCAGGACCTCGTGGTAAAAATTAAAAAAAGGAAAATATAGAAAGCGTGGGGTCCGTCAGGCCCTGTGCACGGCTGCGCGGCCAGGCCCTGCTGAGCCACACAGCAAGATGATGATGTAACAGGAGAGTGACACAAGGGAGAGCCAAGACGAGTTGCAACAAAAAACCAGGAACTAAGGTGGCACAGGCGGTAGGACGCCTCTCTCCCACATCGGAGGTTCTGAGGATCAAATCCCAGTGAAGACAGGAGGAGAAGGATGAGAAGAGAGGGCAGGAACCGGACACAGAGCCTCCCAGCGAATGGACACAAAAACAGCAAAAACGGTGGGGAGGGTGGTAAAAATGGATAAAAGTAAATAAAAAAATAAATAAATCTTTAAGAAAAAGTATAGGGGAGTAAGATACAGACTATAGTTAGTAGTAATACTTTGACAATGCTCTTTCATAATTTGTTAACAAATGTTTCACAACAATGCAAAGTATTTGTGGTGGGGTGATGTATGGGAGCCCTGTATGATGTTATGCATGTTTGTTTTGTAAGTTCACAATGTTTACTAAACACTTATTGTTTATGTATGTTCGTGTATGAATGATATATTTCAATAAATTGTTTTTAAAATAAAATATAAAATACATGCCTCCTGATTCCAGGCACTGAGAAGGCCACAACATCACTTACAATGATGTCCTTTTGAGCCTTTTCTCCTCTGTGGTTAGATTCCATCCAGGATCATGTCCTATGGGGCATTCTTCTCACTGTGCAGTATTAGGACTCTCCTTTGTCCAGATTGGGGACTTCTGCATTATAAGCCAAATGCAGTTAGATGGCCCCTGGTGTTCCCTGTTCATGGATGGGGACGCTGGGCTTTCATCAATAGTACTTGGTCTCAGGCTTAGCTGGAGCCTCAAGCCAATGTTCTTAACCCTGGTCAAGGACCCTTCCTTCTTACGGGAACTGTGAGGCCAGTCCCAAAGCCAGACATGGTACCTGTGAATGGCAAGAGGCAGCTGTGGGCACACACTACATGGCAGGGTAATATAAACAGGAATTGGTGAAGGACAGAGGTTATGGTTATCTCAAAGACCATCGCCTGCTATCCTTCAAGCCAGAAACATCCCCCACCTTGGGGGGTCTGGGGTCTGGGAGCACTTTACATTGGATGAGAACTTGGGATTTTGATGATTATCCTGCAGTTGATCATTATTCTGGGCTTTCTGCTGCATAAGACTGACCAGAGAGGTGGAAGGACCTGTCCACAATTTCATCCAACAGGCAGGACTGAAGGATTCAGCCTGGAGGGTTTAGGGAGTCAGGAGTTAGGAGAAATAACTTGACGGCTGCTGCACCCTGCCATATCCTGCTCATCCCATCAGCCACTTACCTTTAGGCACTTAGATGATCAGGGGTCCTTAATATTGTTCTTATCAATCAACAGAAATCTCCTGAACCAGTTTCCATCAGTGGCCCCTGGAGGGACCTGGGCCTCATGGACAGGACAGAAGAGAAATGGGGTGAAAGAAGCCGAGCAACCCTCCTCCTTGGGCAGCAAAAGGATGTGATGACTGGTACCCAGGCACTTGTCCACTCTCCCATCCTGCCCCCCCTGGATAAGGGAGGGCTCCTTAGGTGCCATCCACTCTTGGAACATTTGCTGTGCCCACCTCTGTGCAGGCACTGTGCCACATAGCCATAGAAAACCCAAGAGATGAGGCGGGCTGGGGGAGGGAGAGGCAGGGGAGAGAGGAAGAAAGAGAGGTGAGGGTCAGGGGGGACAGAGACGGGCCGAGACGCTTGTCAAGCAGCACTTTGTGTGGAGAGCAGTGTGACAATGCCATAAGCGATCCAGGGTAAAAGATCTACAGTCTTCTTCAAGTCTTCTCCAGCCAGATTTCTTGGGTAGATTGTCAGACAGGGACAGGCCTCAGGAGATGGAGCTCCACCAGGTTACAGTTCCAACACCACCACCCCCGCCGCCCCCAAATAAAACAGCTTTTCTCAAATTTCATTTGGAGAAATGTTTATTCAGACACTTTGCCTATTTTTAAATTGAGTTGTCTTTTTGTCTTTGAGTTGCAGGAATTCTTTTTATATTCTGAATATCAAACCTTTACCAGATACATGATTTCCAAATACTCTGTGTAATTCTGTAGGTTGTAGGTTGCCTTTTCACTTTCTTGACAATGTCCACTGATGCACAGAAGTTGTAATTTTGATAAAGTCCCATTGATCTATTTTTAATTCTGTTGCTTGTGTTTTCAGTGTCATATCTAAAAATCCATTGCCTACTACAAGGTCCTGAAGATTTTTCCCTATGTTTTTTACTAAGAGTTTTATGATTTTAGCTCTTATATTGAAGTTGTTGATCATTTGGAGTTATTTTTCATGTGTGGTGAGAGGTAAGGGTCCAAAGTCATTCTTTTGCATTGTATAACCAGTTTTCCTGATACCATTTGTTGAAGAGACTATTATTTCCCCATTGTATGGATTTAGTAAAAAATCAACTGGCCATAGTGGTATGGGTTTATTTCTAGACTTTCAATTCTATGTCATTGGTCTGTATGCTTATCTTTATGTCACTGCCACATTGTTTTGATTACTGGATTTTTGTAAGTTTTTAAAACAGGAAGATGAGTCCTTCAACTTTGATCTTCTTTTTCAAGATTGCTTTGGCTATATGGGACCCTTGCAATTCGATATGAATTTGAGGACTGGACTTGCCATTTCTGCTAAAATGACTGTTGAGATTTTGATAGGGACGGCATTGAATCCATAGATCGCTTTGGTTAGTATTGACATTTTAACAATATTAAGTCTTCCAATTCATGAGCAAAGATGTCCTACTATTTGTTTAGATCTTCAATTTCTTTCAGCAATGTTTTGTAGTTTTCAGCATACAAGACTTTCACCTCCTTGGTTAAATTTATTTCTATATATTTAATTCTATTAGATGCTATCATAAATTGAATTGTTTCCTTAATTTCCTTTTCAGATTGTTCATTACTGTTGTATAGAAACACAACAGATTTTTGTGTGTTGATCTTGTATGCCACAATTTTGCTTAATTTATTTTTTAGGTCTAGAAGCTTTCTTGTGGGATCTTTGGGACTTTCTATATAAAGGATCATTTCATCTGAGAATAGAGATATTTTACTTCCTTTCCAATTTGCATGCCTTTTATTTCTTTTTCTTGCCTGACTAGTCTTGCTAGAACTTCCTGTACAAGGTTGCATAACACGATGACAGTGAGCATCCTTGTCTTGTTCCTGATCTTAGGGGAAACACTTTCAGTCTTTCACCATTGAGTATGATGTTAGCTGTGGGTTTTTGAAAAATGGACTTTATCAGATTGAAGCCCTCTATTCCTAATTTTCTAAGTGTTTTCATCATGAAAGGATGTTGGATTTTGTCAAGTGCCTTTTCTGCATGAATTGAACTGATCATGTGTTTTTTTTCCTTCATTTTATTAACATAGCATATTACACCTTTTATATTTGTGTATTGAGCCATCCTTGTATTCCATATAAATCCTGCTTGGTAATGGTCTATAATCCTTTTAATATACAGTTGGATTTGGTTTACTAGTATTTTGTTGAGGATTTTTGCATCTATATTCATAAGGGATATTGGTCTGTAGATTTCTTTTGTTGTGATGTCTTTATCTGACTTTGGTATTAGAATAATAATTAGAATAATGCTGGCCCCATAGAATGAGTTAGGAAGTGTTCCATCCTCTTCTACTTTATGGAAAAGTTTGAGAAGGATTGGTGTTAATTCTTTTTTAAATGTTTGGTAGAATTCACCAGTGAAGGCTTCTGGTCCTGGGCTTTTGTTGGGAGATTTAATCTCTTTACTTGTTAGAGGTCTGTTGAGATTTTCTACTTCTTCTTGACTCAGTTTAGGTAATTTGTGTGTTTTTAGGAATTTGTCCATTTCATCTAGGTTATCGAATTTGTTGGCATACAATTATTCATAGTATTCTCTTTTTTTTTCCTCTTTGAATTAGCTTTTATTGGATCTCTTATGTTTTTTTTTTAAGTTTCCTTTTTTACTTTCCTTATTTTACTCACTAAAACCTGGCCTAAAACCTGCAGAGGACAGGCTGCCAGGTGGTTGATTGTGGAATAGCAACAGCCTGAGAATATCACTAGGGATCCAAGAAAAAGGGCTTTTTTCCATGTTTACCTTGGCTTTTTGATTCTCTTCCTGCCTTCTTCCTCTTTTTTTTTTTAAATTTTTTTATTGTGGGTAAAAATCAAAATTTTCACAATACATACCAATATTTGTAAAACGATATATAAATATATATGCATATATGTGCATTTGCTTACATAAATGTTATATATATATATATATATTTTAAAGATGCTTAGATTACCTAGATATTACACAGAAATTACAGGGATTCCCATGTTCCCCACCTCCCACACCTCCCACAACATCCCACACAAACATCCTTCATCAATGTGGCACATCACCTGTAATGGATATACACATACTGGGGCCTTGCCACCAAGCATAGACCACAGTTCACATCGTAGACCACACTCTCTCCCACACAGTTCTGCATAATATATGCTGATGTAAAATGGTCTACATCTGTCACCGCAACGCCACTCAGGACAACCCCCAAGTCCCAAAAAAAGCCCCTGTTTTTCAACTGCCCTTCCCCTCCCTGCCCCGAAAGCGTCCAGTGGCCACCGGCTCCACCTCACTGTTATAATTTCTTCCATTGCTTGAATCACAATATGTCTACAACTGAATACCATTAAGTCCACTCTAGTCCATAGCTCTTCCCCCAATCCTGAGGGGACTGGGAAGGTGACGTCCACTCCACCTCCAAGTGAGAGAGGGTTTATATCCCATGGATACGGTGGATGGGATTATCCTGCCTGCAGCTGCAGGCCCTCTCCATTCCCTGGGATGGCCGTTGCCCATCGTCGTCTCCTCGCCAAGTGACTTGGATGAGTCCATTGAGCTGTAGGGTAGGAGTTGCAGCTCCACTGGGATTCCAGGCACAGCTGGCACATAGGTAGGCCAGAGGCACCAGTCTCTGGAAGTATACCTAAAAACTCCAGCCTCACATATAGGTTTGAATAGAAGGGACTGATGGACCATGTGCAGGAAGGAGTTATTTGCGTCCAACTCTGTCACTCTCAGGAGCACAGATTCCAAAGAAGAGCCCACTAATAAGGCATCAATCTCTGGGGCTATCCCCCCTTATATAGGACCTGGGTGTCTCCAGAGCCCTCAGGAGCCCCTCTGTGTGGGGTAATATCCACTTTGCTGTTCTATGATATCCTACTGAGGTGTGCGTAAGTGTTACCTCTGGGATGACCTCCCATCTCTCTTTGAAGTCTCTTAGCCACATGAACTCATTTCTCTTTACCTTTTCCCCCTTTTATTCAAGGTATTTTTCCAACCGTGTTGCCAGTTGGCACTCGGTATTAATCCCTCATTGCCAGGGAGGCTCATCCCCGGGAGTCATGTCCCACGTTGGAGGGAAGGTAATGCATTCATATGCGGAGTTTGGCTTAGAGAAAGGCCACATTTGAGCAACAAGGAGGCTCTCAGGTGGCAACCCTTAGGCACCCCATAACAGTAGGCTAAGTTTCAATTACAAGAGCAAAGATTTGTAACATAGTATTCTCTTATACTCTTCTTTAATTTCTGTAAGGTTGGTGGTAAAGTCCCCACTTTAATTTCTGATTTTAGCTGTTTGCACCTTTTTCTTTTTCATTATCAGTGTGACTAAAGGATTGTGAATTTTATGATCTTTTCAAAGAATCAACTATTGGTTTCATTGATTCTCTGTTTTTCTGTTCTCTATTTCATTTATCTTTACTCTAATATCTATTATTTTCTCCTTTCTGTTAACTTTGGGTTTAATTTGTTCTTTTTCTACTTCCTCTAGATGTGAAGTTAGGTTACTGATTTAGGCTCTTCTTTTTTAATGTAGGCATTTATAGCCATAAATTTCCCTCTGAGCACTGGCTTTGCTGTATCCCATAAGTTCTGGTATGTTGTTTTTCTGTTTTCTTTCATCTCTTAGTAATTTCTAATTTCCCTTGTGATTCCTTCTTTGATCCATTGATTGTTTAAGAGGGTGTGGCTTTATTTCCACATATTTGTAGCATACCCTGTTTTCCTTCTGTTATTAATTTCTAGCTCTGTTCCACTGTGGTCAGAAAAACTTTGTATGATCCCAATCATTTAAAATTTATTAAGACTTGATTTGTGGCCTAACACATAGTCTGTACTGGAGAATGATCCATATGCTGTTGAGAAGAATGTTTATTTTGCTGATGTTGGATGAACTGTTCTATATATGTTTGTTAGGTCTAACTGGTTTATAGTGTTGTTCAGTTGTTCATGTACTCTCTTTCCTTACTGATCTTCTGTCTACATGTTATATCCATTTTTGAAAGTGGTTTATTGAAATCCCCAACTATTAGTATATAACTATTTCTCCTTTCAATTTTGTTAATTCATGTATTTAGTGCTCTGTTTTTGGTTCAGTGCATGTGTCAACTTAGCTAGGTTACAATGTTCAGTTGTTTGGTCAAGCAAGCACTGGCCTGATTGTTACTGTGAGGGTAGTTAATGGATTTATATATTTATTTAGTTGATTGCATCTATGGCTGATTACATCTACAATCAACTAAGTAGATTGCCTTCAGCAGTGAGAGAAGTCTCATCTAATCAGTTGAAGGCCTTAAAGGGCAAACTAATGATTTCAGCAGTCAGTAAGAATTTCTATCTCTACTTCAGCCAGCCAGCTTCTCCTGGAGAATTCTTCAAAGCCTTCATTAGAATTCCCAATTTGCAGCCTGCCCTACAGAATTAGGACTTGTCAATACCCACAGCTGTGTATATATAAATATATATGTATTTATATATCTCCTGTCAGTTCTTCTTTTCTGAGGAACCCTGACTGATGCAGAGCATATGTATTTATAATTGTTATATCTTCTTGGGGAGAAGAGATTCCCATGTCTTACTAGTCTACCATCTTCCTGGAAGTCCTATATCCTCTTGATAAATTAACCATCTTGTCAATATATCATGTCCTTCTTTGTCTCTTGTAACAGTTTTGACTTAAAGTCTATTTTTTCTGATATTAGTATAGTCACCCCAGCTCTCTTTTGTTTACTCTTTGCATGGATTATTCTTTTCCATCCTTTTGCTTTCAACCTCTTTGTGTATTTGGGTCAAAAGTAAGTCTCTTGTAAATCACATGTAAGTGGATTATACTTTTGTAACCATTCTTCCAATCTCTGCCTTTTGATTGAAGAGTTTGAACCATTTACATTTAAAAGTAATTACTGGGAAGCGGCTGTGGCTCAATCAGTAGGGCTCCCATTTACCATATGGGAGGCCCCAGGTTCGGTTCCCCGGGCCTCCTGGTGAAGGCAAGCCCACCCACATGGCGCGGTTAGCTGACCCAGCGAGCACAAGCAGCAAGGGGGGGATAAATGAATAAATAAATAAAATCTTAAAAATATAATAATAATAAAATAAAATAAAATAAAATAAAATAAATAAATAAATAAATAAAAATAAAAGTAATTACTGATAAGGCAGGGCTTACTCCTGCCATTTCACTATATGGTTTTTGGAAGTCTTATACCTTTTATGTCCCTCCATTGCTGCCTTCTTTTGTATTTAATTGATCTTTTGTAGTGAACCATTTTGATTCCCTTTGCCTTTCCTTTTGTGTATATTTTAAAGATATTTTCTTTGTGGTTACCATGGGATTAAATTTAACATCCTAGTTCATGATAATCTAGGTTGAATTGGTCTCAACTTAACTTCACTAGAATATGAAAACTCTTCTCTTGCCCTGTATGTTATTGTTATACCAAATTACATCTTTATACACAGTGTGCTCAATAACATCAATTTACAATTATTTTTATGCATTCATGTTTTAAACCATGTAAAAGAAAAAGTGGACCCATGAACCAAAAATACAATAATACTGGTTTTTTACCATGTAGTTACCTTTACTGGATATTATTTCCTCATATGACTTTGAAGTACTATTTTGTGGCCTTTCATTTCAACCTGAAGGATACTTTTTTATTTTTATTTTTTTTTTAAACAAATCAATGTCATTGATATATATTAATAAAGCATACAATCCATCCAAAGTGTACAATCATATTGGTGTGCATTCATCAATTAAATCATTATAAGAGAATTTTCATCATTCCAACAACAATAATAATAAACTACAAAAAACAGACAAACAAAAACTCAACACCTCTCAATCTCTCTATGCTTCCCCTGCCATACATACTTGCTATTCTGTTTCTGTCTCTCTAGTTTATTTGTATTTATATAGATGGAGTCAAGCAATATGTAGTACCTTGTGTCTAGTTTCTTTTGCTTAGTATATTTTATTTTTTTATTTTACCCTTACTGGAAGATGATTAATATATTATAATATACTACTGTCCATAGTTTGCTTTGGTTACGTGTTTGCCTGATATTAACATACATTTGTTCAATTTCAAAGAAAAACAGTCTTATATATGCAATATGACCCATACTCATATTTCACATGAGGTTTCACTATGCTATATAGTCCCATGTTGCATTTTTTAGCTTTCCTTCTAGCAATATACATGACCTTAATCTTTCCCTTTCATACCCATATAATAGCACTACTAGTTACAAACACTATGATGTGCTTTTACTTTTCTATGCATTTCCAAAGATTAACAAACAACTTTTTACCAATTTTGCACAGATTCTGCATTCTCCATTTTCTAATCTCATTCTATTTTCTGGTGACCTATATTCTAGTAACTAACTCCATGAGTTGACAAATATATTTAATTCATAATAGAGCAATCATACAGTACTGTGTCTGGCTTGCTTCACTCAACATAATGTCCTCCAGGTTGATCCATTTTGTCATATGCTTCATGACTTCATTTCTTTTTACAGTTGCATAATATTCCATCGTGTGGTACACCCCAATTTGTTTATCCATTCTTCAGTTGATGGACACCTGGGTTGTTTCCATCTTTTGGCAATTGTGAATAATGCCTCTATATGGTGTGCAGATGTCTGTTCATGTCACTGCTCTCAGTTCTTCTTAGTATATACCCAATAGTGGTATTGTCATGTCACATGGCAAATATATATATTCAACTTTCTTAGAAACTGCCGAACAGTCCTTCACAGTGGCTGTACCATTCTACATTCCCACCAATAGTGAATAACTATTCCTGTCTCTCCACATCCTCTCCAACACTTGTAGTTTTCTGTCTTTTTAATAGTGGTCATTATAATAGGTGTGAAATGATATCTCATTGTAGCTTTGATTTGCAGTTCCCTAATTGCTAGTGATGTTGAACATTTTTTCCATGTGTTTTTTTGTCATTTGTATTTCTTTTTGGGGCAAATGTCTACTCAAGTCTTTTGCCAGGTTATTTGTCTTTTTATTTTTGATTAGTAGCATCTCTTTATATATCATGGATATTAAACCTTTATCAGATATGTAAATTCCAAATATTTCCTCCTGTTGAGTTGGCTGCCTTTTTTTTTTTTTAAGATTAATTTTATTTATTTATTTCTCCCCACCTCGTTGTATTTCACTTGCTGTGTCTCTTCATCCTTCCTTGTTTCTTTTTTTTTTTTTTAATTTCCCCCTTTTTTTTTTTTTTTTTTTTAGATTATTTATTTATTTATTCATTTATCCCCCCTTGCTGCTTGTGCTCGCTGGGTCAGCTAACCACGTCGTGCGGGCGGGCTTGCTTTCACCAGGAGGCCCCGGGAACCGAACTCGGGGCCTCCCATATGGTAAACGGGAGCCCTACTGATTGAGCCACAGCCGCTTCCCTCCTTGTTTCTTTAGGAGGCACTGGGAGCCAAACCCAGGACCTCTGATGTGGGAGGGAGGTGCCTAATTGCTTGAGCCACCTCCGCTCCCTGCTTTTGTTGTGTCTCTCATTATGTTTTCCCTCCCTGCGTCTCATTGCATCATCTTCTTGCATCAGCTCTCTGTGCCTGCCCATCACGTCAGCTTGCTGTCTTCTTTAGGAGGCACTGGGAACCTCTGCTCCCTGCTTTGTTGTATCTTTCATTATGCTTTTTCTTCTTGTGTCTCTTGTTGTGCCAGCTTGCTGTCTTGTTTAGGAGGCACTTGGATCCTAACCAGTGACCTCCCATGTGGTAGGTAGGAGCCCAGTCACATGAGCCACATCCGCCTCCCAGTTGGCTGCCTTTTTTTACCCCTTTGAGTTGCAAATGTGTTTAATTTTGAAGAGGTCTCATTTATCTATTTTTTTCTCTTTTTACCCATGCTTTATGTATAAGATCCAAGAAACCACCAGCTACCAGAAGATCTTGAAGATATTTCCCTACATTTTCTTCTAGTCATTTTATGATCCTGACTTTTATATTTAGGTCTTTGATCCATTCTGAGCTGATTCTTGTACAGGGAGAAAGATAGGGGTCCTCTTTCATTCTTTTGGTTATGGATATCCAGTTCTCCTAGCACCATTTGTTGAAGAGACTGTTTTGTCCCAGTGATGTGGACTTGGTAGATTTGTCAAGAACCAGTTGACCATAGAGATAAGGATCTATTTTTGGACTCTCAATTTTATTCCACTGATCAATGTGCCTATCTTTATGCCAACTCATGCTGTTTTGATTACTATAGCTTTGTAATATGTTTCAAGATCAGACAGTGAAAGTCCTACCACATCGCTCTTCTTTTTCAGGATGCTTTTGACTATTTAGGACTCCTTTCCCTTCCCAATAAATTTGTCAATTGCCTTTTCTATTTCTGTAAAGTAGACTGTTGGAATTTTGATTGATATTGCATTGTATCTGTAAATCAGCTTGGGTAGGATTGACATCTTCACAATATTTAGTCTTCCAATCCATGAACAAAGAATGCCATTCCATTTGTTTAGGTCTTCTTTGATTTCTTTTATCATTGTTTTGTAGTTTTATATATATAAGTCCTGTACATCTGTTTAAACTGATTCCTAGGTATTTGAGACTTTTTATTGCTATTGTAAATGGATTTTTTTTTCCTGATTTCCTCTTCAGATTGTTCAATACTAGTTTACAGAAACATACTGATTTTTGCATGTTGATCTTGTATCCTGCCACTTTGCTG
The DNA here is from genome assembly GCA_026826555.1 of Tolypeutes matacus. NCBI lineage: Eukaryota > Metazoa > Chordata > Mammalia > Cingulata > Chlamyphoridae > Tolypeutes > Tolypeutes matacus. The sequence continues at coordinate 193,674 of JAKSZT010004976.1, forward strand.
AATTCGTTTATTAGCTCAAGCAGCTTTGTTGAAAAGACTGCAGAATTTTCTAAATATATGATCATATCATCTGTGAATAGTGAGAGTTTTACTTCCTCTTTTCCTATTTGGATGCCTTTTATTTTTTTCTTGTCTAATTGCTCTAGCTAGAACTTCTAACATAATATTGACTAACACTGGTGATAGTGGGCAGCCCTGTCTTGTTCCCAATCTTAGAGAGAAACCTTTCCCCATTGAGTACAATGTTGGCTGTGGGTTTTTCATATATGCCGTTTATCATACTGAGGAATTTTCCTTCTATTCCTATCTTTCAATATGTTTTCATAAAGAAAGGATGCTGGATTTTGTCAAATGTCTTTTCTGCATCAATCAATATGATCATGTGGTTTTTTCCCCTTCAATTTGTTAATGTGGTATATTACATTAATTGATTTTCTTGTGTTGAACCACCCTTGCACACCGGAATAAATGCCAATAAGTTGTGGTGTATAATTCTTTTGATATGCTGTTGGATTCTATTTACAAGTATGTTATTGAGAATTTTTGCATCTATGTTTATCAGAGAGATTGTTCTGTAATTTTCTTTTCTTGTAGTATCTTTATCTCACTTTGGTATTAGGGTGATATTGGCATCATAAAATGTGTTGGGTAATTTTCCCTCTATTTCAATTTTTTGGAAGAGTTTAAACAGGATTGTTGTTAATTCTTCTCGAAATGCTTGGTAGAATTCACCTGTGAAGCCATCTGGCCCCGGACTTTTCTTTCTTGGGAGATTTTTGATGACTGATTCAATCTCCTTAAAAGTGATTAGTTTGTTGAGTTCTTGTAATTCTTGTAGAGTCAATGTAGGTTGTCTGTGTATTTCCAGGAATTTGTCCATTTCATCTAGGTTGTCTAGTTTGTTGGCATACAGTTTCTCATAATATCCTCTTATAATCCTTTTTATTTCTGTGCGGTCAGTCATAACTTCTTATGATTTTATTTATTTGCATCTTCTCTCTTTTCTTTTTTGTTATTCTAGCTAAGGGTTTGTCTATTTTATTGATTTTCTCAAAGAACCAGCTTTTGGTTTTGTTGATTTTCTCTAATGCTTTTTGTTCTCAATTTCATTTATTTCTAATCTAATCTTTACAATTTCCTTTTGCTTGCTTTGGTATTGGATTGCTGCTCTTTTTCTACTTTCTCCAGGTGTTCAGTTAGATCTTTAATTTTAACTCTTCTTTTTTAATATAGGCATTTAGAGCTAAAACTTTCCTTCTCAGCTCTGCCTTCACTGTATCCCATAAGTTCTGTTAAGTGTGTTCTCATTTTCATTCAATATATTTCCTAATTTCTCCTACAATTTCTTCTTTGACCCACTGATTGTTTAGGAGTATGTTCAGCCTACATACATTTGTGAATTTCCCCCTTTCCCATCTATTATTAATTTCCAGTTTCATTCCATTATGACCTGAAAAGGTGATTTATATAATTTCAATCTTTTTATACTCCTTGAGACCTGCTTTGTGACCTAACTTGTGGTCTATACTGGAGAAAGCTCCATGAACACTTGAGAAGAATGTATAATCTGCTGATTTGGGATGCAACATTCTATATAGGTCTTTTAGGTCTAGGTCATTAATCATTGTTCAAGTTCTCTGTTTCCGTGTTGATCTTCTTTTGTGTGTATGTGTGTGTGTGTGTGTGTGTGAAATTAAGACACAATTTATTTGCCCAATCCAATTTTTTTTTCCTTTTTTTTTTTTATTATGGGTAAAAATCAAAATTCTCACAATACATACTAACATTTGCAAAATGATATATAAATATATATGCATATATGTGTATTTGCTTACAAAAATGTTATTTATATATATATATATATACATATATTTTAAGAGGTGCTTAGATTACCCAAAATACCACACGGAACCCACCGGGATTCCCATGTTGCCCACCTCCTGGGAGTTGGAGGTTGTCCTGAGTGCTGTTGTGGCAATGGATGTGGGCCATTTTAAATCAGCACACACCACTTGGAACTGAGTGGGAGAGAGTGTGGTCTACAGTGTGATCCGTGTTGATCTTCTTTGTAGTTGTTCTATTTAATGATGTGAGTGGTAACTCCTCTGGGTTTTGCCAGAGTTTGCCTCATGTATTTTGGGGCACCCTGGTTAGGTGCATAGGTATTTATAACTGTTACTTCTTCCTGTTAGATTGTACCTTTTATTAATATATAATGGCCTTCTCTATCTCTTATAACTTTTTTGCTTTTAAAGTTTGTTTTGTCTGACATTAGTATAGCTACCCCTGGTCTTTTTTGTTACTGTTTGCCTGGAGTATCTTTTATAACCTTTCACTTTCAGCCAATTTGTATCCCTGCTCTATGGTAGCATATGATGGCTCATGTTTTTTAATCCATTCTGTCAGCCTATATATTTTGATGGGGGAGGGTGGAGTTTAATCCATTCACATTCAATGATATTACTGTAAATGCATTATTTACTTGCACAATTTTATTCTTTGGCTTTCATATGTTATATCTTATTTTTGTCTGTCTTTTTACTCTTTTGGTTATCCTTTTTGTTAGTCTTGCTTTCTACGTTCTCCTCACAGCCTCTTTCCTGACTTTCCCTTTTGGGGTGTAAGGCTCTCTTTAATGCTTCCTGCAAAGGCAGATTCTATTTTACAAACTCTTAGTTTCTGTTTATTTGTGAATATTTTAAACTCACTTTCATGTTTGAAGAACAATTTTGCCAGATAAAGAATTCTCCACTGGCAACATTTCTCTTTTAGTATCTTAACTATATCATTCCACTGTCTTCTCACCTCCATGATTTTTGATGAGAAATTCACACTAAGTCTTACTGGGTGTCCATTGTATATGAAGGTTTGTTTCTCTATTGCTGCTTTCAAATTTTCTCTTTATCTTTGGCGGGTGACATTCTGAGTAGTATGTTTCTCAGAGTAGTCTCTTTGGATTTATTTTGATCAGGGTATGCTATACTTCTTGGACATGTAAATTCGCTTCTTTCATGAGAGTTGGGAAATTTTCAGTCATCATTTCCTCAAATATTCTTTCTACCTCTTTTACCTTCTCTTCTTCTTCTGGAACTCCCATGGTACATATGTTGTTGTGCTTCATGTTATTATTCAATTTCCTGAGCCCCTGCTCAATTTTTTTCCATTCTTTACTCTCTCTGTTCTCTCTCTTCAATTTCAGCTGTTCTGTCTTCTGTATTATTTATTCCCTCTTCTATCATTTGGAGTCTGCTGTTTTATGTCTCTAATGTGCTTTTTATCTCATCTATCATGTCTTTCATTCCCACAAGCTCTGTTATTTTTATATTCATGTTTTCAAATTCTTCTTTGTGCTCTCCCAGTGTCTTCTTGATGTCCTTTATCTCTTTAGCCATATTGTCTTTTAACTCATTGATTTGACTTAGGAGATTTGTATGAACCTTGTTGATAAGTTGTCTCAAACAGTGTATCTCTTCTGGGGCTTTGATAGGTTCCTTTGCATGGGCCATTTCTTCCACTTTTTTAGTATGGCTGGTAAATTTTTGCTGATGTTTAGGCATCTGATTATGATGGTGAGTTTACTCAGATGCTCAATTTCTTTCTCTTGCATAGGGTTTAGTGTCAGGAGCCTGTGTGTTACTGCTGTTCTTTGATTCTTGGTTCAGCCTGTTCTATGTCTTTAGGATTGTCCCTGTTAGTTGTGCAAATCTGGGCCTTGGGCCCAGTAATGAGTTGCAGACTGACTTCCAAGGGCCTTGGGGGGGGGGGGAGGCTGTAAAGGCCAGAAAAAGCCTCTCTTACTTATTTACTTTTAATTTATTCAAATGCCCTTCCTCAGTCTGCCAGCTGATGGCATTCTTCAGCATCCCTTTCAGTTCAAACTCTGGTAGGAATGTTTTCACAGCAACACCAACACAATAACATGACAGAAGATCCTGCCTCAAGGTCATTCAGAGCCTCGCAAATCAAACTTTCTCAGAGGCTGCTCTCCAACCATTGCTGGTGGCCCCCTCCCTTTTAACTGGGTAGGTAATAATTCCACTCCCCTCTGTGTCCTCAAAAACCAGTCTGGATCAGTAGGGAGGGTGTTTGTGAGAGTTGGATCTCTTCAGTCCTGTGCTGGCTCCCAAACAATGACATGGCCCCACCCAGCCTGGAAGAGCTCATGGGACACAGCAGACCAAATTTGTTGGCCAAAAGCTAATCAGCCTTAGGTTGCATTCCTCTCTCTCCCCTTTCCTGGGGGTGGTGGTGGACCCCTGCAGCCCCCTCTGTCTGTAGCCACTGGCCAGAGGCCAAAGAATTCAAAGTTGTCTGTTCTGAAGGTGGCAGGAAGGGTGCTGGCAGCTGCAGCTGCAGCTGCAGCTTTTACTCATAGTCTTCCTGTCGAGATTCTTTTCCTGTGTGGTGTCTCTTCTGGGTGGTGTCCAGCCTTCCTCTGGTGTCTTAAACCCTACAACATTTTTTTCCAGGTCATTTCGGTCTTTCATCTAGCTATATTTTGGGGGAGAGAAGTGACCCAAAGGACTCCTTTTAATATTTCTTGTAGGGCAGGATTAGGGTTAGAATGTGTTCATTTAGTCCTAAGTTTTGAAGGACTTTTTCCCCCAGATATAGAATTTTAGTTTGATAGATTTTTTTTCTCTTAGCACTTGAATATTCCATCCCATTGCCTTCTTGCCTACATGATTTCTGATGAGAAATTGGCTGTTGACCTTATTGAAGATCATTTGTATGTGAGGCTGCTTCTCCTTCATTGTTTTCAAAATTCTGTTTGTCTTTGGCTTTTGACAATTTGATTATAATGTTTCTCAGTGTGGGACTCTTTGGGTTTATCCTATTTGGAGTTTATTGAGCTTCTTGGATGTGTAGATTCATGTCTGTAATAGGTTGGATTATATGCCCCAGTAAGTATGTTCTCAATCTTAATCCATGTCCTTGTGGGTGTGAACTCACTATAAGTAGGACTTTTTGAAGATGTTATTTTTAGTTAAGGTGGCATAGCGAACCAGAGTGGGACTTAATCCAGATTACTGGGGACCTTATAAAGAGAACCCAGTGGTCACAGAAGTCAGAAAGAAGAGGACTTCTCCATGTGATGGGAGGCAGAGATGCAAGTCAAGGAACGCCAAGCATTACCATCAACCAGTGCCAGAATGCTGCAGACTTTGGGGAAAGCAAGCCTTGCTGATATCTTATTTTGAACATTATCTAACCTTAAAACCATGAGCCAATAAATTCCCATTGTTTAAATCAACCTATTGTTTGGTATTTATGATAGTAGCTCTGGAAAATATCTTTCATCAAATTTGGGAAGTTTTCACTATTGGTTCTTCAGATATTCTCTTTCTTTCTCCCTCTCTTCTTCTTCTGGAACTCCTATCATGTGCATGTTGGCCTGCTTAATGGTGTCACTTTTCTTCATTCCTTTTTTTATATGCCCTTTAAAGTAGATATTTCAAGTTTGCTGATTCTTTCTTCTACCTTCTCAAAGCCCCTGCTGAACTCCTCTAGTGAATTTCTCACTTCAGTTATTATACTTTTGGCTCCAGAATACCCATTTGGTTCCTTTCTATAATTTACATCTCTTTATTGGTATCCTCATTTTTTCCATATAGTTTCCTGTAGCCTTTTAAGCATATTTAATACAGTTGTTTTAAAGTCTTCATTAAGTACTGTGTTTGGGCTTCCTCAGGGATAATTATTGTTACTTTATTTTGTTCCTTTGGATAGGCCATCCTTTTGTTTCTTTGGATGCTGTATTAGTCAGCCAAAGGGGTGTTGATGCAAAGTACCAGAAATCTGTTGACTTTTATATAGGGTATTTATTTGGGGTAAAAGCTTACAGTTACAAGGCCTTAACGAGTCCAATTCAAGGTTCCTTCCCCGCCAAAGTCTGTTGCCACATGCTGAAGCAAGATGGTGGGCATCCTCTACCTGGTCTTTCCTTCCTTCTTCCTCTTGAGACTCTGTTCTCTTTAGCTGCAATCTATCAGGCGAATTGCTCATCTCTCCCTGGAGGTTCAGGATCAAAACTGGCAAAGTTCTCTCTCTTCCATGTCTATGGAGCTCTTGAGTCTTCTTCTGTGTGTCTTCTTGAGTGAGAGTCCATTTATATAGCCCACCAAAGGGTGAGGACTTAAACTGAGTTACACCCTACTGATGTGGTCAAATCAAAGCCCTAATCTTAACATAATTTAATCAAAGACACTTCAGCTGAGTCTAATACAACCAAAGGGTATCACATACAGAGGAACAGACCAGTTTACAAACATAATCCTTATCTTTTTTGGGGGTGTAGCAGTTTGTCAGTTTGATATAGTTATGAATTGCAAAAATAGATATTGGATTGGGGCGGATATGGTTCAAGTGCTTGGGCGTCCATCTTCCATATGAAGGGACCTGGGTTCGATCCCCAGGACCTCCCGGTAAAAATAAAAAGAAAAATATAGAAGGCTCACAGGCCACCAGGTCCCGCGAGTGGGTGAGTCCCCAGGCCCTGTCAAGCCACGCAGCAAAATGATAACCTAACAGGAGAGTGATGCAAGGGAAAGCCAAGACGAGACATGCCAAAAAAACAGGAACTAAGGTGGCACAGGTGGTAGGATGCCTCTCTCCCACATTGGAGGTTCCGAGGATTGAATCCCATTGAAGACAGGAGGAGAAGGATGAGAAGAGAGGGAAGGAAACAGACACAGAGAGTTGCCCAGCAAATGGACACAAAAAAACCCCCAGCAAAAATGGGTGTGTGTGTGTGTGTGTAAAACTGGATAAAAGTAAATAAATAAATAAATCTTTAAAAAAAAAAGATAATGGATTATGCTTGTAAACTGGTCTGTTTATCTGGGCATGATTAAGTTATGATTAGGGCTTTGATTGGGCCATGTCAGTAGGGTGTTGACCCCTGCCCCTTGGTGGGTGGGGAATCAAAGATAAAAGATACAGCAAAGAACAGAGTTGGAGTTTTGATGTTGGAGTTCTGATGCTGGAGCCCAGAGAAGCAAGCACACAGAGAAGCTTGGTCGTGAGGAAAGGAGAGAAGGCCCCAGGAAGAGACGAGCCATTTGCCTGATAGTCTACAGCTGGCCTTGTGGAGAGAGGCAAAGCCTAGAGATCCTCATAGTCTACAGATGACTTTGTGGAGGAAACAGAGGAGCTGAGCCCGGAGAGAAATGGAGCCCCGGGAAGAGAAGAATCCAAGAAGCCTGAACCCTGGCAAACGTTGGCAGTTGTGTTGCTCCAACATGTGGCCATACACTTTGGTGAGGGAAGAAACTTATGCTTTATGGCCTGGTAACTGTAAGCTTCTACTCCACATAAATACCCTTTATAAATGCCAACAGATTTCTGGTGATTTGCATCAGCACCCCTTTGGCTGACTAATAAAGGGGGTTCATAAATAATCTCAAACTGCCATAGATGCCTTGTTCAAAATCTGGACATTTGAATATTATAATATGGTAAATCAGATTCTACCCCTTCCCCCAGAGTTTTTGTTTTTGTTTTTTGTTTTGGTTATTGAATGCTATGGTAGTCTGTTTGTTTAAAATTCATTAGGTCACCTCAGGAAAATGCACATTAAAACCACAAGGAGATTACCAACTGGGAGAAAGTATTTGTAAAATACATATCTGATAAAAGACTTGTATCCAAAACACACAAAGAACTCTTAAAATTCAACAATAAGGAAGCAAAAATCCAATTTCAAATGGCAAAAGATCTGAACAGCTGCCTCACCAAAGAAGATATATGGATGGCAAATAAGCATATAAAAAGGTGCTCATCATATGATTAGGGAATTGCCATTAGGGAATTGGAAATTAAAAACAATGGCCTATTAGAATAACTAAAATCCAAAATATTGACAATACTAAATGCCAGCAAGGATGTGGAGTAATAGGAAATTTATTCAATTGTTGTTGGGAATGTAAACATTATGCTGAGCAGAAAGCATACAAAAGAGTAGATACTGTATGGTTCCATGTATACGAAGTTCCAGAACTGGCAAAAGTATTAAAAGTATTGTGTCACGGTGATAGAAATCAGAACCGTGATTGCCTGGGGTCGGAGGTGGGAGTGGGGATTCTCTGGGAACTTTCTTCATCTTGGTACAAGTGTGAGCTATATAGGTATAGATATTGTCAAAACTGTGTTTTACTGTACCTTTCAGGTTTGTGCATGTCACTAAATGAAAATGAGGCTTCCATAAAAAACTATTCTTTAACAAGAATTTGCTAGGTCAGAAGTAAAGACAAAAGCCAGAAAGATGTAAAATAACAAACACAGCCTCCATCAAACAAGTAGCCTTTGAAAATCTAGGTCTCCCAGAAGGAGCACAATGTTCTTTCTGAAAATGCATTTTGTGCAGAGGAATTCCAGCTGAAGCTCTGAGCCAGTTGTAACTGTTCTGTCCAAGAGGAACGTAAAGGAAAGCCTATTTGCTCTGCCTAACTCATTCAATCTTGGCTGTGTGGTTTGGGTTGAGTCCTGGCCGGGCACACCCATTGAGAAAACGGAAGAGGCCCACTGGCTCCACAAGGAAATGTGGGAGGGGAGGAAGGTCAATACCCTTATCGCCAGGGTTTTGAATTCTCCTTCATTCTTTGTGCTACTTTAAGTCTTCGTGGATCCCAGAAAAGTATGTTCTTAAAGTTAATCCATTCCTGTGGGTGTGGACTCATTGTAAGTACGATCTTAATTTAAGATGTGACCTGCTTCATTCAGGGTGGGTCTTAATCCTCTTACTGGAGTCCTTTATAAACAGAGACTAAAAAGCCAAAAGGAAAAAAAAAAAAAAAAAGAACCCCAGAAACAAACAGAAGGAGAGGTCCCGGAGGGCTAGAGGCTGGAATCAATAGAGCACAGAGGCACAAAAAGAGGTCTCTGAGAGGCTAGGCCCATGGAGCAGCTTGACGCTGAAGAGAAGAGGGCTGGAGGAGAGGGGAGAGATCAGTGGAGTGGCAGTGTGCCCTTCCATGTGCTTGATCGCCCACAGCTGAGTTCAGAGAGGAAGCATCTCCTGATGATGCATTGATTTGGACTCACTTTCACAGCCTTGGAACTGTAAGTTATTAACCTAATAAATTCCCATTATAAAAGTCAACACATTTCTAGCATATTGCATTGGCAGCCTTTAGCAAACTAAAATATTCTTTCAGGCAGCTTTTCATCACTCATTAGGCATTTGAGGGCTCCTCCCCATGAGCCAAGCATCTGCTGGACCAGAGGTTCAACTGCAAAACAGTGGACCTCACCCCTTACTAGAGAGGGAATCTCAGTGCACTGGTTTATGGAGAGACCGTGACAGGTTTGGAAAAAGCCAAAAAGTTGAATAAAGGGGAAAGGGTCATACACTTTCAGACCAGAATAAAACCATAAGATATGGTTAAGCCTAAAAGGAACTTTCTGAAGAGAGACTCACTGGTTATTACACTGTTTTCCTAGAGCTAAGTCTCCCCCCACCTTTATTGAAATATAATTTAACACCATAAAGATCAACCGTTTAAAGTTTATAATACAATAGTTTTTAGTATATTTACAGAATTATGTAACCATCTCCATAATCCAAGTTCAGAACATTTTCATTACTCACAGAGAAACCTTGTATTTGGACCAATTAGCACAGTAACTTCCCATCCCCTTCTCCTCCAGCCTCTGGCAACCACTAATATTTCTGCCTTTATGGATTTGCCTCTTCTGGACATGTCATATACATGGAATCATACAATACATGGTTTTTGTGTCTGGCTTATTTCACTTAGCATAATGTTTTCAAGGTTCATCCATGGTTGTAGCATGAATCACTATGTCATTCCTTTTTATGGCCAAATAATATTTCAATCTTCTAAAACCCCTGGTTTAGTCCCATCTCTTTGTTACTTAACCCTGTTGTTTTATAACAAGTCCTTGTGGGCCTTCAAGCTTTGGGTTTTTTGTTTGCAGAACCACGATCCCCACCAGTCCTTCCTGAGCAGCTATGGACAAACCACACAGCCATATTTGTTGGGCACATTGCATTAGAAGTTATATTTAGAGCCCAAACTCTGTGTTCTGTGCCATTAAAAGCACTGGCCTGCAGTTCTTCTGACCTTTAGAGAGACTTCTTGTGACAAGAAGCCTTATAGGGGGTTATCTACTTATAAATGATTTAAATCATGTGTCAGACACTTAGGATCTGGAAGGCTGCACTTAAGCTCTTAAACAGAAACCGTTTATCCATCTGAATTCATCAGGGCTCTCTAGGGAAACAGAACCAAAAGGAGATATGTTTTTGTATAAATATATTATGTAAGTATTATGAGATTTTAAAAATAGGGATTGTCTCATGTGGCTGTGGGGATTGACAAGTCCAAATTCCATAGGGCAGGTCACAAGCTGGGAACTCCGATGAAGGTTTTCAATGAATTCCCCAGGAGAAACCGGCGGGCTGAAATAGAGATGGAAATTTTCTCTTCTGACTGCTGAAATCATTGCTTCTCCTTTTAAGGCCTTCAATTGATTGGATGAGATGTGTCTCATTGCTGAAGGCAACCTCCTCAGTCGATTGTAGATGTCATCAGCCATAGATGCCATCAACTGACTGATGATTTAAGTCCACAAAATACCCTCACAGGACCAAACAACTGGGAATCATCACCTGGCCAAATCGACACATGAACTTAACCATCACACCACCAAATCAATAACACAGGAAATGTAAGAATCAGAGGCTGCCAAAATGATAACACAGCCAGTTAGGAAGTGGGACTTGTTTTAAGTTTTTTGAACCAGATAGCTATTTTCCTAAATATTGCAAAGTGCATCATTACTGTGATGATTACTTCTTCAGTGGAGAGACTGTCTTTTGATAAATGAGCTAAGTAAAAGGACTGATGTAATTAGGAAGAAGTCCTTGGTCGCTACTTTTAACTTTGGGAGGCAACATGGCATACTAGTTTGGGGTTTGAAATCACCCAGACCTGGTGGCTCCTCCATGTCTCATATTCCAGTTTGGGATAAGTCAATTTAGCTTTGTTAAGCCCAGTTTCTCGACCATATGATGGAGATAACAATACCTCCCCTGTGGGCTGCTGTAATGAGTATATCCTCTAACACACATGCACCAAGCTTTAACACTGTCAGACAGGCAGTGAGCCCTCGGTAAATATCAGCTGTTATCATTTTAATTTAAAACCATGGAAAGCTATACATATGCCTACCTGGACATGATTTTCAAGATAGTTTTCAAGGAGAATCCAAGAATCTTAGGAGTGTTGACAAGACCTTGAGAGTTGCTGATTCTGGCCTCTCATTTCATGCAAGAATTCCTTCCCCAGTAGCCCGTGAAGGGAGAGCCCCTATTATTTCAGGGCATCTTTAATGATTTGAGAGTTAGAAACCTGAAACCAGCCTCCCAGTGGTTTCTACTTTGTTTGTTGGAGCTCTGACCTCTGGAGTACCACAGACAAGGCTAATTAATGTCTGACGACCCTTCTAGTAACACTGCAGACAGTTATCATATCCCATCCACCCTCAGACTTCTCTCTTCAGGCTTAACAGCTCTGGTTACTTCAAGCATTCCTCATGTTTCAAGGTCTCCAAACAAGGCATTTAAAAAACAACTCAACTGGGGAGTGGATGTGGCTGAAACAGTTGAGCACCTGCCTCCCACATGGGAGGCCCTGGGTTTGGTTTCTGGTGTCTCCTAAAGAAAACAAGCAGACAATAAGGAGACAATGAGTAAAAACAAAATGAGCAGGGGGCGGATGTGGCTCAAATGGTTGGGGGTCCGTCTGCCATATGGAGGGACCTGGGTTCGATCCCCGGGACCTCCCGGTAAAAAAAAAAAAAAAAAAAAAAAAAAATATATATATATATATAGAGGGCGCATGGCCTGCTAGGCTCTGTGTGCCGGTGAGCCGCCAGGCCCCGGGAGCCATGCAGCAGGATGATGACGTAACAGGGGAGAGACAAGACGAGATGCTCCGAAAGCTGCAGAAGCCAGGAGCTGAGGTGGTGCAGGCGGCAGAATAACTGTCTCTTGCATTGGAAGTCTCCAGGATAGAATCCTGGTGAAGACTGGAGGAGGAGGATGAGAAGAGATGGCAGGAAACAGACACAGAGAACTGCCCAGCGAATGGACACAAAACAGCAAATGGGGAAGGGGGGAGGTTAAAATGGATAAAGTAAATAAATAAATCTTTAAAAAAAAAAAAAAAAAAAAACAACAAAATGAGCAGGGGGCAGATGTGGCTTAAGCAGTTGAGTGCCTGCCTTCCAAATGGCAGGTCCTGGGTTCGGTTCCTTGTGCCTCCTAAAGAAAAAAACCAAACAGACAATGAGCAAAAATACAACAGGCAGACAACGAGAACAAACAAGCAAAAAAACAATGAGCAAACAGACGAGGGAGCCATCTCAGGGGGGATAAAAACAAACAACTCAAGCAGAAATTGCACATCCAAATTAGTAGGACTTTCTTCAAAGCTCTCGCCCTGAAAGACTGTTGTTTATATTACTAATACTGCTCTGATTCCACATGCTTTTGTAAGTTCCCTTTTGGAATTTCCCCAGTATTTTATAGTCACTCTTGATTCTAACCAAAAATGGTATTGCCCCAGCCTAAATATCAAATTTGCCTCTCTATGACTCTAAAAATCAGATCCATTCTAAACCAGTGATTTGCTGCCCCTGAGGGTAGTCAAAAGTATGTGCTATGAGTTCTTCAAGTTGTGTAAATTCTAAAACCATAACAACACTATTGCTTCTGCTTGGGTGATGAAAAAGTTTTGGAACTAGATAGTGGGGAGGGCTGTACAACTCTGGGTATGTAATTAAATGCCACTGAGTTGCACACTTGAAAATGGCTAAAATGCCAAATTTCATGTTACATGTATTTCACTACAACAAAATCAAACAAAACACTATTTGGTTAACTTTAAAAATGATCTCAGTGGGGATGCCTTTTTAATGAGGGCACAAAGCCCCAACATCATAAAATAAATTTGTACAAAAATAACCCTGATTTCATAAATATAAATACTTAAAAATGAAAAAAATTCTGCATTGAATAAGCCACCGTAAACAAAGCTAAAAAAGTAATACTAAAACGGGGGAAATATTTGCAACATATTACATCACCACAGGCTAATTTCCTTACTACATAAACAGCTCCTAAAATCAATTACATAATGACCACAATCATAGAAATATTGTCAAGGGACATGAACAGAGATATATTTCACAGCAAAGGGCCTTAAACATATTGGATGCATTAGGTCAACGCATATTGAAACTACCAGTTAGCATTTTTTTTTTCACCTGTGAGAATGGCAAAGATCAAAAAGTTTGGCCATAACTATAGTTAATAGTATAATTATATTCTTTCATTGACTGTAACAAAGGTATCACACACAAAGTGTTAATATTGGGGGGGGGGTATATGGGAATGCTGTATTTTCTGCATGATTTTTCTGCAAACCTACTTCTCTAATTAAAAACAAAAGAGGAAGTTTGGCCGTAGCGGTGTTGGTGAGGAAGCCGCAGTGGCACCTGCTAGTGGAATTGTGAACTGGCACCTATTTGAAGGGAAATCTGGCAATGTTTATCAAAATCAAAAATGTTCACACCCGTTCATCCAGCAATGTCCGGATGTCACATGCACAGGGATAGACGATTAGAAACTTGGTGCCACAGGGCTGATTAATTTCTGGTCCTGCCACACAGACAAGGGAGCACCATGTGACACTCCTGGGACCTCTCCAGCTTTGTGTGTACTGACTTGGAAGGTCTCTGAGATGTTGCTTTAAGTGAAAACAGAAATAAGGGGTGTGTGTGGAGAGCAGGCTAGTGTGTGTAGTGTGCCGCTCATTTGAGAGCTGGAGGCTGACTGGTCTAGGCACATGTTCTTGGGAGGCGCAGGTGGGAGAGGCGGGCAGGAATACAAATCTTGCTGTATACAAGTTTGTCTTTCACCTTGTGCTCTGATGTGCAAACATAGCTATTTTTAAGAAATGAGAGCCTAATTCTATTATCAATACAAGAAACTCAGAGTGAAATGACTTGCACATTTTGCTGGGCCCAAAAATATTCCATAACTTATTGGGTAATCTTTTGGGAAACCTCCAATTATTTATACTTTTGCAGAAGGGAGATCGCCAACTTCCTATAAAAGGACCGAATCAATTTTCACCCTTACCTTAATGCATCTTTTATTTCCCAGCCTATGGAGTCCTCTAAATATTTAAACAATGAGGTATTATGGAAGGAAAGGGGCTGGGGACCTGCCAAGGCAGGCCTATTAAGTGTGGGTGGGAAGATGTCCTTGGCAATGGTTTGTCTTCATGGGTTCTTTTAACTTGGGGGTGGGGGTGAGCGGGGGAAATCTCTCCTGCTTTGTCGTTCCCTGTCTGGGTTGGCTATAGACCTCAGGACCTCTCCCCTAGCAGCTCTACGTTTTGGGGGAAACCACTGGTAGGTGACAGCTGGCTTCATTGGTTTGTGGTTTGCATCATTGGTTTGGGGTTTCCCTCCAGCCTCTGGAGTTGGGGTACTGACAGGTTATAAGGTGGGTGTCCCCTTTTTCTTTACATCCTGGAGGCATGTAAAGCTGCTCAAACTTCATTGAGACCCCTCTCCCACCTCTGCCTACTGGGAAGTGAAGTTTCTGGGAGGCAAGGAGTGAGCTATTTTCTTGCTTCTCACCTGCAGAGCCCTTTTCACTTCTCCAAAGGCCCCTATCACACATTTTGCTCACCTGGGTCCATGGTACCCTGGGTACCCTGAAATTCAAGCCAGGCAGGGGTGCTCGGCATGGGTTCTGGGACGTTCCAGGCACACATCCCCTTCTGGATGGTCCCCCATGAAAGGCAGAGCCTTGCCAGACAGAGGGTCTACAACTTGCTCTCCAGCCTTTTTTGGCTGGCAGTGCCCCCAAAGCTTCAACACAACCCATAGTGGGCTACTGTCCCCAGGAGGGTGGTGACAGTCTGCAGAACCCTGTGGAGGCTGGCTCCAGCTCATGAGTACCCTGCACTCCATGGGCCCTGCTGCCCGCACAAAGTAGGACTACTCATGGGCCAGGGGATGCCAGGAGGGATAGAAGGCCAGGCCTCCAGGCGCCTCCTTGAGTCCCCCATGAAATAAACCAACAGAGCTTAAAGTCACCAACCCCTCTGCCAACCCATTCTGGCAGGTTTCTTCAAATGTGAGTAAACAGGGCTTCATGCTTTCCCTGCAAAAGGATGGAACAGGCTGTTGTCCATACTGCAAGGGGTCAGAGAGCAGAATAGCTTTGTAAACCTTTATTGGAGTGGAGCACACAAGAGCCAGCCTGTTCCAAGTCCCATACATTCACGGTGCAAGCAACTGAGCTGGTGGCAGGGCCCCGATGGAGCTCATCCCCACTCAGCCGTCTCCTGCTGCAGATGGACAGGTCAGCTGAGGGCAAGACACCAGGGAGGGCCAGGGAGGGGTCCCAGGGCCGCAGCCCTGCCCTCTGGCTCAGCTCTACCAGCTGGCTGCAGCCTTGGCTCAGGGTAGCGATACATTCACTGGATGAGGAATTGGGCCCAGATGGGGGTGGGATGGGGGGCTATCAGAACACAATTTACACAAGTCCCCACACTACAGAGACTTCACTTAGAGACCTGGAACCGATGCACCATGGCTCTAAATATTTTTACACCAAGTGACTCGCATCCTCCTCCTCACGCTTAAAGGCTTTTTGGAAGGGTGAGCACACGGGTTGATGAGGCGGTATCCTGTCCCCCAGCTTCGCTTCTTTTGGGAGCACTTGACTATTCATAGTGACGACTCTGCTAGTGAACCCCGAACCAAACCACCTGGGGATTCAAGAAAAACAGTCTCGGGTCATCTTACGTGGCCATACCCAAGGAAGAGATGAACCTGTTCAATTCCAAAGCTCACAGCAGCACCTCCCCTCTGGAGAGCCATCTGTCCTGGGGCGCCCTGCTTTCACCTGGTTTTCCCCAAGAACAGCAGGGCCACCTATATGACATCCCCACAGAAGAAGGAGCTTGGCCCCCTGGGGAGGAAACCACAGGGGACAATGTCACAGCAGGACCACCCCTGCAGATAGAGGGGCTGGTGTGGGGGAGCCCACCCAGCAGGGCTCAGGGCCTGCATGTGCCGGCCTGAACGTGTACCCTCACTGCCCACCTAGCACTGAGGCAGCTGGAGAGAAGCATCTGGGCTTGCCGCTTCCCCTCCACCCCCTGCTCTATCCCTGACCCTCAGGTCACACGAGGGTGCAGCTCCATGATGCACAGGTGACGCTAACGCACAGGCCAGGCCTGTGACACTGAGAACTCCACCAGGCTTGAGAACTCTGCTCAGAGGGCCTAAACATTGAGCAGGGAGGAGGTAGGAGGGAGGAGGGAGAATAGCTCACAGGCCCCGCGGCCTAGGCAGTGCGTGCTTCTGGCACGCCAACAGCAGAATCAAGGATGAAATCGTAGTCTTGTGTCAATGGACGGACCAGGACGAGAAGCTGTTCTCGGGGAGACTGTTGCCATTTTGGGAAGAGGTTTCAGGGTAAATCCGAGGGTCCTGCCATGCAGACTGAGGAGGGCGGGAGTGGGGCGGCTTGGCAACAGGAAGCCCCATCGAGGGGCTGGGCTGCTACGAGCCTGGGTTCTTCCGTCGGGTCAGGTTGTCTATGTAGTGAAAGATGGCGCCCAGGGCCCAGCTGGTCTCAACACCGTCAATCTTCCGAGTCAGCTGGGAAACATGAGGGAGGGCAGAAAGGGCCGTCATGCATGGAAAACCTGGGGCAAAAGGCCATCATGCACACATAGAGACCAGAGTTGGGCCATCATGCACATGGAGAGAGCAAGGCAGAGGGACCTCATGCACACGGAGAGGGCAAGGCAGAGGGACGTCATGCACACAAAGAGGGCAAGGCAGAGGGACGTTATGCACATGTACAGACAGGGGTTGGGCCGTCAAGTAGATGGAGGGGCAGCAGGTTGACAGGCACACATAGAGACCGGAGCCAGGCCATGGTGACAGTTGTGTGGACAAAGCCTATGCAGCAGACCTGAAGCCACTCTGGGCCGCTCCTGGGGAACCAGTGAGCAGGATGGGAAGATACAACTTAGAGCCGCCTTTCTAGGACACTTGCCATGTCCAGGGTGGGAGGTGGGTGCCAGGGAGGCAAGTCCTTACCTTCAGCTCTTTGTGCCCTGGAAACCCGAGCTCCTGAAGCAGCAAGCTGACATAGGTGAGGTCCATGCAAGCGAAAGGGCTGTTCTGTGGGTGGACCTCCAACGTCCGGCACACTAGGGTAGAGATGGCAGCTCCCCAGTCAGTGTCTAGAAGATTCACTCCCTGGGGGTGGGGGAGGAGGGGAGGCGAGCAGACCACGGCTCTGCTACCTGGGGGTGCCCACCATGCGCCACAAAGTGCCTGGCATGGCAGCCACCCAGGTCCCCAGGAAACAAGCAACAGCTTGGAGTGGGAAGTCGAAGGCAAGAGCCCAGCCCATGAGGTAGGGTGGGGTGAAGGGGACCCCAGGATCCAGCGGGACCTCCATCTTTTGTCTTGGTATCCTGGTCAGAAGGCCACCTAGTCTCCTGAGCTAGGTCTCCAGGCCTCATCTCTGCCCTGGTAACCAACCCGGCTACCTCCCAGAGGGACCCTGGATAGCACCTGAGCTTTCTGTGGAACGGAAGGATGCCCAAGCTGGCTCAGAGGAACCCACTGTAGTTCCCAGGATGACAGACAATCTACCCAAAGCTGCCCCAGAATTCTCCTGAGAACCTTTGTCCCAACGGGGTTGGTGAGGATAAACCTGTAGTGACATGTTTTTTGTTTTAATCATTCTCCCTCAAGTTATTTATTTAGTTTATTTGGTCTGTCTGTCTGTATCCATCCATCCATCCATCCATCCATCCATCCATCCATCCATCCATC
>JAKSZT010004976.1:219804-240494 GCA_026826555.1 Tolypeutes matacus
TTAAAAAAAAAAAAAATGAATATTGGTTTTTTTTTTTTTTTTTTTATGTTAATGACAATTGCCTACGGTGGCATTGGATCTGAACCTAGATGTTAAAAAAACTGTCATTCTTACCCATTTTGGAGTGAAATACTAGGGAAAAGGAGGGAGAGAATTAAACCAAATATAGTACTAAAGCCTCCAAATCTTTAATTAAGGAAGAATGGTACCATTTTTAATGAATGAAAATGACTGCTATTTAAAATATATTTTAGTGAAAATACGTCTCACCATCTTTAAATAAAAAAACAATTGCTTTTTTTTTTTTTTTAAATCTGTATCTACTCTAGCATTAGGACTTAACTGCTTCCTGCTCTACAGGTTTTAGGTTCCACCACACTACCAATTCCCCAGTGCTCTTGAGGCACGTGTTGGACATGTCCTCCTCAGCTGGAAGTCCTTGTGGCAATTTCAGTGGCTGGATTCTCATCAAATGTTTAACCACTTTCAGTTTTGCATTCACTGAAGGGATATTCTTGTGAATTTGAGGAATATGTGCCTTTTCTATTACAAGCATCTTTATTATCTCTTTTTCTCAATATGGATGGCCTTTTACACCTTTTATTCTGGTAACAACATGAAGTTTATGACAGTGTTGTGGATCCTCACCATATTTTTCATGATCTGCAGGTGAAGTTTGAAATACCTTATCTGGAATTCTTGACCTGGTAAATTTGTGACGAATCCCATCTGTACAAATGAGAAACTCCACCCCTTTTGTCAAAGTCTGTAGATTGTCTGGGGGCTTCTGAGCTACACAGCGCAAAATCCCTGCCATTCAGTTTGGTGATTCTCTTCTCTAGAGATTGTGAGACGCAGAAGATAAGGTCAAACATGTCTTGGAAACGGACAGGTTTTCCCTTCAGCGTCTACTGCTGAAGGGCTCGAGAAGCTAAAAGTTGTTCAGCTGACCCTCCTCAGCCTGAACAGCCCCAGAGACCGTGGTATTCAAATTTTAATTTGATATTAAGGTTAAAGATTAAGACCATTCTCAAAGTAAGCAATATGCAAAGTTTAAGTTATGTAGTGCTTTTTATTCCCATTATTTTACAGAAATGCTGGAGTGATGGGTAAGACGTGAAGTATTATAATTCTTTAAGGTGTCTCTACTAGAATTTAAATAAAAGCTAAAATAGCTCAGAGTTTCAGTGGCTTTCCATTTCCTGTCTGATCTCATAAACGTAGGGGCGGCCTTTGGTTGTGAGCTACTTCCATGATTGCAACGGCCTTCTTGAGGGCTTTGTCTCCTGCAGCTTTTTTTTCCAGGCCCACGAACCACCTTCGTAGCTTCAACCACACGGAGGCCACGTAAAGGCAGTGAAAAAGATAATGGTTACTCTCGCCAGTGAGGGACGGTTAACTGTCCCGACAGTTGTAAAGGATATATTTGCAGTGCTTGACCCTCTGGAACATCTTAATGACATTGCGTGCATATCTGGCCATGTCACGGAGGGCCTCTGCCTTTGGCTTTTTCCTTGTCTTTGGTGGTGCACTCTTGGCATTCACAGGCAAGAAATAAGCATCTCTTAGCTGGTCACTCCCATCTTCTGTTGGACACAGGAGGTCCATATGGCTGCTAAAAAAAACCTCATCTCCCAGCTCATTTCCTGCACTGCTCTTACTTCTGCCAGGGTCCCCTTGTAGGTCACAATCACTCTGGGGCAACAGCTGTGACTCATCAATGCAACATCTGGAAATATCGCTGATCCAAAATGAGAAAGCTCTTCATCTTCAATCATGAAGCCATTACAGTTAACCTTTGCAAAAGGTACTACCAGGCCATCCTTGTCAGGGAATTCTTGGTGCTTGGTGTAAAAGTGATGGAGAGCAGCAATGTCACTCTGGATCAAATCCTTCTTCTCACTGTCTAACTTATCCAGGTGTGATTCACACTCCTTCACGGCTAACAGTTTCTCTGAAGGTGCTCACTCTGGGTGGAGTTTTTGTTTGGCCAGAATCCTTGCTGTTGGCCTTACAGTCTCAGAGGGATTCCAGTTTCCCCCAAAACAACCATGGGACAACACTCCAGCTTATGCATGGGCCACTCTTCTTCCTGACACTCCACATTGCAGTAAAATGCTCACCTGCATCTTCCACATTTGGACAAGCCTTCTTTCCTGGCGAAGCAGGAAAGTTGTTTCCCCACTCACTGACCATAAGCACATAAGTATAGGCCAGGCAGGAGAAGGGCAAGTCCTCCACCTGGAAGGGATGCAGGGCCCGCAGCCCTGGTGCTTGCCTGGGCTGCAGAACCTCTTCAGGCCAACAATGCCCTCTGCCCTCATGGTGGCAGCAAGGTGGGTGGGCCAACAGTACACAGGGCTGGGCTGGGCCGGGCAGCGCAGAGGGTCACTCCAGCTCTGGCTGTGCCAGGAGCTGCGGCTCCCCGCATCCTGTTATTGGAGAAGCGGTACCCTGAGCTGCTGGGGGTGGAGGAGTTGGAGTGGGAAGCCCCTGGGCAGATGTGGCGGTAGCCGCCAGTTACCCGGAAGGGAAGGCAGCCCTGCAACCAGCATCTCTTTATTTTTAAAAATGAACTTAGTAAAACACATCCATTTTAGAAGAGGCAGAGAGAGGTAGGTAAAGCAATTGCCCTTCGTCCCCACCAGGGGTCCCCCTTTCTTGTGTGGCCCTATGGGGCTCCCTGAGTCCTGCTGCTTCAGGTCCTCCAGCCAGTACCATGCCCTGGCCAGCCCCACACCTCTGTGGGTGACCAGGCCCATGCCCTGGCAGGTGGCCAGCAAGCTGCAGGGACAGCTGAAGGGGTGGGAGGAACTGAGGACCTCTTGTCTGGACTCATCACCCCTGCAGGAAACAGAGCAAAGCTGGACGGCAGGCCTTGGAGCCTGCCTTCTACTCACCAGGCTTCCCTTCCACGCCGCCCAGAATTGCCAGCCGTGCTGACATCAATCCGAGTCCCAGGTAGCTGCAGGAATAAACCCCAGTGAGGCCTGCCCTGCTCGGAACCTGGGAGCTGCCTCAAGCTCTGCTTCCCATGAGCTTTCCTGGCTGGAATGCAGACACGGGGACAAGGCAGCTTTCTGTCTCCTCCAGGATCCTTTCTTGGTAGACTTCAGGGTACTCAACTAACTCATACTACAAACCATGCCCAGTGTGAAGGACTCCCAGGCCCCTTCAGAGGCACAGGAGGGGACGTTCTGCACTGTTGATGAGCTGTGCGCTGGAGGGTGGGCCTCCCGCTCCTCACTCCCAAACACAAACCTGTAGGAATAGAGCTGGTAGGTCCTGTTGAACATCTGGAACGACATCATGTAGCCAGCTGGAGAGGTCTGCAGTGTGCTCTGGGGAAAACACAAGCATTACTGTCTCCTGCTCCTCTTTCTAGAAACGAGTCCCCCAATCCCTCAATCCATCTTGAAGAACAGGGCCGTTTGTAGATGTACTCAATCAAGTTAGCTTTCGTACATGACATCATGAAATAGTTTGATGCAAGAGATGACAAAAAGAACATGTGAAGTGAAAACCTAGATTTTCCTCCTTAGGAGTAACACTTTACACATTCTCTATAAATATGGCCCACCCGAGACAATTATACCATTGGTAGGTTTAAGAGTTCTTTCAGTGAATACTAAAACAATAGTAATAATAAAAATGGGTGGGTAAGGAGGGAACCATTTTTAAAGCAGCATATGGTCTCAGCTGGGAGCATTTTCATCTCTTCAGAATGTCCCCACCTGTGAAAGGTACCAGGTGCCGTCCACTCGGGCTCTTCCCTGAAGCCCTGAAGGGAGAAGGCTCTCATTCTGAGGATCTAGTTGTTTTCTCATTTATCATCCCAATAAAAACCAAAAAACAGAGCCCACCTGCCAAATGGGTGAGAGCCCACGTTTCCCGATCACGAATTCTGTTTTGTTCAGAGCTAAAACCGAAGTAAGACACATTCGCTGAATGAGTCTGGCCCTCAGGAGGGATGAGCCCTGGGCTCGGAGGGGCCAGGCTGGCCAGTCCCCTGCAGCACGACCTGTCCTCCGCCTAGTCCTTCCCTCTCACAGGGGGTGGTTGGTTGCAGCAGCTGCAGGCTCACCTCGGCTCTGGGAAGAAAGGTGATCTGGGTGGACCCGCCGCCCAAGTCCAGCATGCCTGTGCTGCTCCTTCCAGGGACTCTGAGACTGCCTGGAGCACAGGGAGCAAAAACCAACACAGCCCTGTCTTGTTAGCAAGCAGATGAGAAAAGAAGGAAAGTTAGAGGGTGCCACAGAGCCCGACCCTTTAGCAGGAAGAAAATCGAGGCCGAGAAGAGACTGTAGCGATTAAAAAATTCTCCATTTAATGATGGTTAATCGCTATTAACAGGTTATGGGACATTGCCTGCAGCTTCAAAGTAAGTCAAGACGGGACTATATTGACCTTCAACAGATACAGTGGAGAGAGGACACCTACGGGAAAGGAGATCACTGGGCCCCTTTCAGATGAGCCTCCCGCCCTCGTCCCCATTCCCCAGAGCACTGAGGTGTGTCTCAATGTGTCAACTCCTAAGGTCTCTCTCTCTCTCTTTCTCTCCCTGAAGGGGGCAATCCTGCCAGGAAACTTCTTCCTTTCCCATACAAGCACTGGACATGCTATTCTTTTACGTAACACAGATGCAATTTTCCAGTAAAGGAACAAAATTGACATGTACTGAAAATTACCTAAGAAAATCACTCCTTCCTGCCCGTTTCTGTTCTCTGTCCTACTTATGGCCGAGGAATCAATTATAAGGTGATTAGCATTCACACCACATTTGATGTTGGAAAACAGGAAAACGTTCGATTCGTTACTTTGTCTCCGAAACATGGACAGCAGGACTTAAACCGGGAAGACTGGGCCCCGGTGGAAGCTGCCCCAGGAAAAGGTTCAGGGGCCGTGCTGGTGGGGGCCCCAGGCCCCGCAGCATGGCGACCCGTTTCCTAAGCTGTCTCTGATGAGCCAGGCAGCCCCCTCCATCCATCCCTGAACAGCCTACTTTGGGCCAACCTGTTGTGTGAAACCTGGAGGAACTATTTTTTTTGGAGGAACTATTTTAAGGTGAAAAAGAGGCCTTTCTCTCAAGGCAGTCCTGCCACAAGCCTTCAGTGGAGCCCTTGCATGCCTTGCCTTACTGAGAGGGGAACACACGTACCTGTGAGGAAGTTGACCGTGATCCACGCCGACACGCCTACAAGAGAGTGTTCACAAACACAGGCACTTTAGTCACTTGGGATGCTGTTAATGTAACACATGGGACCCTCCAGTGCTTCTCTCCTGATTTTGGGAGTGCAGGCAGAACGAGGAGATCCCTTCCTCGCTCACTCAGCTTTAGCATCATCTACTGAGATGAGCAGGCTTCTGGCAGACTATTCGAGGAAACACTGTGTCAAAAAGCTAGGATATCGCTTCTCGGCCTTTTGGCTAAGATCAAGTGTAAAAAGCTAGGATATGGGAAGCTGATGTGGCTCAAGCAGTTGGGCACCTGCCTACCACATGGGAGGTCTCGGGTTTGGTTCCCAGTGCCTCCTAAAGAAGACAAGCAAGACAGTGAGCTGAAGCTACGGGCCGGCGTGGCAAGCTGATGCAACAAGACAATGCAAGCAACTAGATGATGTAACGAGGAGACACAATAAGGAAACAATGAGAGACACCAACAAGTAGGGAGTGGAGGCAGCTCGAGCGATTGGGCACCTCCCTCCCACGTGGGAGGTCCTGGGTTCGGTTCCGGTGCCCCCTAAAAAAAGAAGACAGACACGGAGAGCAGACAACGAGCGCAAACAACGAGGAAGCGGGGAGAAATAAGTAAATAAAATAAATCTTTGGAAAAAAAAAAGCTAGTACTTTCTACTAAAGGTCACATCCCTCCCTCCTGCTGTTATCCTCGGTTCCTTCTTTTTGGAAGAGGCAGGAAAAGGTCCAGATGTTCCCTCTCCTCCTCCCACAAAGTCCTGTTTTTATTTTTTATTTTTATTTTATTTTATTTTTTTTTTACTGGGAGGTCCCGGGGATTGAACCCAGGTCCCTCCATATGGGAGACGGACACCCAACCAGTTGAGCCACATCCGCCCCCCAAAGTCCTGTTTAAGACCAGGGGCTACTGAGGAACCTTCCAAAGTGTCCTTCTTAGAAGTAACAGTGGCAGCAACAGCTTTCTGAGCACAGCAGCAACTGGGGATTCTCTCTAAATGTTCTCAAAACTGAAAAGGTGATTTGTTTTCAGAAATTTCACCCGGGCATGGCTGAGAGTTGGGCAGGATGAATATCTGTCTCTGACACAGGCACCAGGATGGGACAGTAACCTTAATTACTGTTCACTTCCTCAGCTGACCCAGGGGGAAGCTCCTGCCCCTGAACTCTAGACAGAAGCACTTCCCAAAGTCTAGTCTCTATGGCACCCCTCCCCGTCACATAACAGGTCTTCGGCCCTACCTTCATCTGTTCCATTCATGATGGAAACACAGTCGTCCCTCACGAGGAAAGGTGATGCCTCAAACACTTCTTTCACCTAAATGTAAAGAAAGAAATTGATTTGTCCTTTAGAATTGAAAATCAATAGTTTCCAGGAGATTAGGCTTTCCACAGAGCACTAGAGGGGCGTCTGATGATGTCCTGAAGTCACAAAGACTAAAGTTCTGTTTTACGCTCCTTTCATCCTTTGTGAGGGGCCTTCTCAGATGATACACTCCCTGAGCTAAGGCAGACGCCGCCCTGGATGGGAAGTGCTCTGAGCTGTGGGGTGGCATTTTGGGGTGGCTCTTGAGCTTCCTGGGTGCCCAATGCTGCCCGCTTTGTGATGAGGAGACTAAGAAAGCGGGAATCCTACAGAGCAGCCATCTTAGCGGGGAGTGCTGCACAAGGCCCGGCGGGCACTGCTCCTCGCAGGGGCAGAGGAAGCCTCCCAACAGCCATGGCTGGGGGCAGGTGCAGGGGCCGAGCAACCCTCACACAGGCAGTTGGCAGTTGCATGCGTTTCCTTCTCTACTTTCTAGCAAATCAGCACATCCTCCTATACTTGTGCTCTGCAATCGGTGTTAAAGATTTAATGGTGGATTTTGACAGGCATGTGACAAATCTATCATTTAACAGATAAATAGTTTAGAGATGGTATAAAGGATGAGGAGGATCATTTTGCTTAGAGCAGTTTCCCTAACTCACCAGATGATAAAAATTACCCAAGGGCCTGGGAAAGAGATTGAGGGAGACCCTGGCAGAAGTGCTGGCTGGGGCTGGCTGGGCCCCCAGCAACACGAGAAGTGCAGAGTGAGGAGTAGAGGAAAGGGGCTTCCTCAGTGGCTATGTTTGAATAGCAAACAAAGAACAGAACTAGCATCTTCCCCAGAGAGCATGAGCAAGCTTGAGCTGAAATGTCAGCAACTGAGTTCAAAGAACTGTGACACAGATCAAGACCTCGAATGGAGGGAAACTCTCCAAAAGTACCACAGACTTTAAAAATAAAGTTGTTTTTCTTATTATGAGAAAATGTTTTATTACCTAGAAATTATATATTTATATATTTATAAACTATATATATATATATATATACATTTGCTATAAGAAAATGGTCTTATTTCTAGATTCATCCTAGAAAACCTGAATGCCCTTAAATGTCATGAGGAAAGAAATATCATTCACCCACGATCCCTCCACCTGAAGGCGGTGATGTGGACATTTTGATGTGTTTCCCTCTAAGGAAGCGTGTATGTAGCTTGCTCAACGGCATGGAGATGGGCTGAGTAGTGTTTTTGTTTTCAGTAACCACCCCCAAAGGGGAAAATGGGTAAGATCACCTTTTGCAGTAGCTTCTGAGCCTTTTCTCCCGGTAACAAGCGTAAACCAGCTGTTGCCTTGAGGACCAAAGGAGTAACTTTCCAGAAGTCAAAAGGGATTTCTTGTTTCGCTACATCCAGTAATTCCTGAATCCCCTGAGTGCTCTGTGAACACGGTGAAAACAAAGTGTGGTTCTGTGAACACACAGTTCTAGGGTGACAGGTGCTTCCCCCACCCTCTTGGTGTTCATTAGTCTACAAATATTATGATTTCTTATTTTCCAACTAGGCAGGAAATAGTGACGCAAGGGGTAAAGGCATGTGTGTGCAACCCCAGGGACCAGGTGGGCACAGACGATGCCCCTGACGATGGATGGCTGGGCCTGGATGGGGGGGGGGGAGGTGGAGGCAGGAAGAATCTGCTCTTCTGCTAAGCCTCACAGCCAAAACCCTGCCAGCTCTCGCCAAGCGATCCTAGATGAGCTGCTAGTCCCCTGGATATCATATGGGTGGGGGAAACCCTGGAGTTCCTCACAGCACTAAACATCGAGGTCCTGAGGGCTGATGAGGCTGCGCCTGTGTGGGGGAGGGGTGGGCATCCTTGGCAGGGGTCACTGGGTGCACTGGCCAAGGGAAAATGCCACTTTTGTGGCACCCAGCAATCCCATTCCAAAAATTCATCTGCGATGTCCCTGCACGTGTGGGATGAAGCCTTTTTTGTACTATTAACAGCAAAAGATTAGATCATATCTAAATGTCCCTCAAGAGGGGGATGGTTCCATACATGAACTGAAATGCACATACTGGAATACCACAAAGTAGGAAAAAAGCAAGGATGCTCTCTATTCTTGACAATAAAGGTCTCCAAGTTATATGTTAAGAGGAAAAGCAATGTGCACAGCAATTTGAACACCTTTCTATTGTGTGTGTAAAATAAACAAGGGGGGACGTGCACTCAGATGCACTTAAAGTAGCTCTTGAAGGACACACAAGGACACA
Organism: Tolypeutes matacus; assembly: GCA_026826555.1. Lineage (NCBI taxonomy): Eukaryota > Metazoa > Chordata > Mammalia > Cingulata > Chlamyphoridae > Tolypeutes > Tolypeutes matacus. The sequence continues at coordinate 228,576 of JAKSZT010004976.1, forward strand.
CAAGGAACTAGTGACACCAGGGCTTTGGGGGAGATGGGGGGTTGGGGCGGGAACATTCCCTGTACATCCCTCTGCAGCTTTTGGGATTTGTCCCACTTGGAAGGGTTACCTACTGAAACAAGAAAGAGTTTAAGAAGACTTTGAGTTTTCTTGAGAGATATCTAATTTAATCAGGCTTAACCTGGTTACTCTACACTTGATCTTAGCCAAAAGGTCGAGAAGCGATAACCTGGTTACTCTTAAACTGCTAGTTTCAATTTTTGTTTTCAATTTGTCTTTTAACCAGGGAAGCCAGGCTGTAACTACACTGTTTGGACTCCAGAGGCATCTGTGGGCAAGTGCACAACATTGACTTACGATTTCGGGAATGTGTAAATTAAAAGGAACCTACAATCCGATTTGTAACCGGTTTCAGCAACACAGTACTGGAAATACAGGGAGCCTAAAAGTTTTAGAGCAGTGGTAGGGTTTAAGGACTTTAGAAGCATAAATGCCACCAATGAACAAAAATCATTATTTGACAGTTTAATTAAATTTCTTTTAAGTTATTCAGTTTTGTGAAATGTGTTTTACATTTTTAATTTTAATTTTTTCATTTTAGTCAATGCTTGCCTTCTGCCATCAGAGGAACTGAAACAAAAAATTAAAATAATGTATTATGCAAAATTCACAAGACTAAATTTAGGGTGTAAAGGAAATTTAAGTAATTAAATGTTTTTTTTAAGTTTCTAGTGTTTATGTTTCCAAATGGCACCAAGACTTCAGGTACAGCCTGTGTCAAGGGGCGCCCCGAGGCCGCCCTTCCCCCGTGGACTCTCAGTGCTGTGCCACTTTCCCCCAATTGCCGTTCCACATGGCCTGTGAATGCCCCGAGTGACCATGATCCAAGGTGACTTTTCCCTTAAAGATGGGCTACTGAGTGTCAGCAGAAAGGGAGCTAACTTTACCTATTCAGTTAGCTCTAGAAGACACATTTTCAGAACAAAACCGATATCAGAGAAAACCAAGTTACCTTTTCCACGTCATCGGCATAAGCAGAAAGCCCTGGCTTCAGTGCTTGGAAGGTTTCGTGGGTCAAGGTGGGAGTTTCTAAAGGGAAAACAAGTTTAAACAAGGGCACAGTTATAATTTTCTACCCAGGCATCGATGCACGAATAGCCACATATTTTAAAGGCACACCTGACAGCACAGACCCAATCCCAGAGTGCCTTCCCTGTGAACGGACAGGACCTTCTTTGGCTTTTCTTGATTAAATTTTGCCTCTTTAGTATGACTAAATAAGGTATTATGAGTTCTCTGAAGCCCTTAATGTTTTGGCCAAAATGTCACTTTTAAAAAAAAAACAACAAACCTCAACTTTATTGAAGTCTAATTTACATTCAATAAACCCATTTAAAAGAATAAAAAAGGTTTTTTTTTTGGGGGGGGGGGGATTTGCAAGATCATGTCTCCTTGAAGGTGCTGATAGTCTATCTAGCACAGAGAGCTATAGTGCTCAGGAATGTGCACGTGCAATTTAAGATGCACCTACAAGGAGGTTTTTTGTTTTTTATTTTGCCTTATCTAGGAATTTATGGCTTCTCTGGTTAAAGGCCTCACACTCGACCACTGAAAAACCCACTCTTGCATTCTCCTCTTCTACAAATATAAAAGGATAAAGTTTTAACAACATTAATTCTTGCTGATTCAACAAGTAGAGGAGGGTGGGTAAATGATTCCAAAATGCAAACATGAAAATCACTTTCTCTACTCTGTGATAGAAGACGTATTATGGAGATCTGAAGATTTCTTTTTCTTCTTTTTTTAAAAACAATGTTTTAAATTACTGAGTAGCTTGGATTCCTGTGCACACAGTGAGGGAAAGTGTTCAGGGGCACACGGTGGCTAAAGAGATATGAAGACTCAGGAGTGAAAATTGTGCTGGGAAAACTCAAGGGGCAAATGTCTTCTTGTAAGGACTTCCCTTCAAAGGTGCAACACTGGAATAATTTTATGAATATGCAATGCCACCGCGTGCTGAACACAATTTTATGCTCTTAAACTATTAAAGTAACTTTACATCAAAGCTAAGCTTAACAACATCGGCATGCTTCTGTTTTCCCAAAGTTAACACTCCCACATCGAATGAGTTTTCCTAATAGTAAATTGTTTATAATCATTAAGTGAAAAAAGGTACAGCATGCCACCAACTGGGTTCCTAAAAGAAGGGAAGGGAAGAAAATACATATATTTGTACTTATTTGTTTATGGGGAAAAAAAATCTCTGGAGATAGCAGGATGCTTTAATGCCTGATAAGTGTAAAACAAAATGTTTTGTCCAATTTGTACTTGTTAAATATTATGTAGCAACCTCTATGGGTTTTAGGATGGCACTCATTGTAAGACATAGCATATTTTTATGGGCCACTAACCAAGATAAAATATTATTAAAAACAATCTCCAGAAAAATACATAGGGAACGAATAATTATGGCCACTTGTGGGAGGAAGGAGTAGAGAATGGACAGATGGGGGTGAAGAGAGGGGAGTCTTGGCCCTGCACATCTTCCCACACTCTCTGATTTTCTGAACCATGTGAATGTATATGTATTTAGTATATAAATTAGTAAATTAAAAAAACCACAAATCTTTGGCCATTAAAGGACTACATGCTGTCATGAGCTGTCTTAAACTTAACTTCAAATCCATTTTTGGAGGCAGGTGTGGCATTTAAATACTTAATTATTTTAGCGTGAACTATAAGGACGAGTAAACAAATTAAAAGTGAAAAAAAATATGCCAGGTTAACTTTGGAAGGAGCTACTCAAGTGTCCAGAGTTACCATTTCAGTTAAATTCCCATAAGAGTGTCAGCTCAGAAGGTCAAAGGGGTCAGCAAAGCAGCAGGGAAGATGGATTCCCACGGACCTGCTGAGCAGCAGGGCTGGACAAGTCTCGCTGGCGAAGGTGGGGGTACGCTGCGCCAGGAGGGCCCAGCCTTGGGCTGGCAGGCACCAACCTGTTGCTGGGTGCACCTCCCATGGTCCCACTCACTGCTGCCAGAAGCACTCTGGCTCCCTTCCCCCTTCCGCTGCCCATTGTCACCTTGGCCTGCCGGACAAATCACAGCAGCTCCCCCTCGCCTAGCAGCCTGGGGCCCTGAGCTTGGCTATTTATCTGATTTTCCTGGCTCTGGCTCCCACTGCTCTGAAACTGGGGTTACTTCCTGCCTCAACTCCCCAGAAGCAACTTCGAACCTCAGCTGCGGCCCCAGCCACCAAGCACCCTGAAGGACTGCGCTCACATGGTTGTCCCCCCAGACCCTCGTGTAAGCAAGAACAGCCCAAGAGTCCTGGAAAACCTGAGGACTCCAACCTTGTACCTTCCCTGGGAAACTATTTTTAATGAGCTCCCAGGTGACTCTAGCAGGAGGTCCACAGCACACCCTGAGAAATCACGATCTCGTAAGGGGAGGAAAAGGAGACTGTAGGTCTTTTAACCTATGCTGATCCTGTGACCCGGGCTCACCCCACGACCCAAGCCAACCCCGTGACCCCGCAACCCCACCCTGGGTACCTCCAGGCTGTTGGGCAAACTGGAAGATGTGCACGCGGGTGCCAGTGCTCCCTGCATCAAACATGATGCCGTAGAAGACTCTGCGGTCCCGCTCGGCCGTCCCGGGGGTGCTGCGGGCCGGCTGGGCCCTCCGAGCCCCGGCGGCCACCTCGGTGATGCTGAGGAAGGCCTGGGTGGCAGAGGCCCAGTGCCACTTGATGTAGGCGACATAAATGAACAGGCACACGAACAGCCCCAGGGGGTACGCCACCTTCGTCATCTTCAGGTTCCCATTATTTGGTGTTTTTCTCATCTCCTTGTCTGCTGAGGTCTGCGGCCCCGCTGCTGGTGAGAGGGTAGGGGGCGGTGATTACACGCTGGGCTGCGCGGTTCTAGTCAGAGACCACCGCGCCTGGGACACATGCTTAGCACCAACCGCTCTGAGAATCAGGTGCTCCGTTTGGTCCTCAAAATTATTCCAGAAGGCACGACCCCCATGGTACAGAAGGGGAACTGAGTCTTATACAACCTGAGACCTCGGCCTCAGGTCTTGCAGGTGCTTACCTGGGCACAAACCCACAGTGTCCAGCCCCAAAGCCTGGGCCTGTTCCCCTGTTAAGGGATGTGCCAAACAAATGGTTTTTGGACTCGTTGCTATAGTTACGTAAAAAACACCATTCATGAGCTAAGTCCTGAAGTCTTTTTTGTTTTGGGGGTACTTTATTTTTTTCCTTGTGGATCTCTTATTGTGACGTACTACTTTTTGCATAACCCTTCATTTTCTATTTATAAATTCCACCTATGTCATATGTTAAATTCCTATGAGTACAAGCATCAACTTCTGGACTTTATTCTATTTCATTAATCTATTAGTTTATTCCTGCACCAATCTGCATTGCTTTAATTACTGCAGTTTTTCAGATGGTTTCATATCTGATAGGGCAAGTTCTCCACCTCATTGTTTTTTCCCCCCAATATTTTGTTTTTTTAATTTTTGCTCATTTCCTACTGAAGCCTTCTGATATAATAGAAATGTGTTCTTTTAATCCTCATTGACACTTTCATCTATGTAATTAACTTTTCAAAAGTTTCAAACCCTGGCCTCTTGGAAAAACAGAGAGGCCAAGACAAACCTCAAAAATGTAACTTGTTTTGGGATGTTTCACTACAGATACTGCTTTTCACTCATCCAACCGATTCTTGCCAAAGAGGAGAGAATGACTTTCAAAGCCTATAAAAATTCTACCTGAGTACCAAAGTGAATTCAGCACCATTACTTTTGGTTCAACACACCCCAAAACAAAAGCATCCCTTCAAGTTTCATGAGCAGCTTTTAGTGTGAGATGCTGCATGGGAACGGGAAGCTTCAAAGGAGAAGAGAGGGGCCTGCCTCAAAGGGCCGTCCACCAACACTCTCTTGATCGTTCTAGGTGGAATGCACACTCCTGGGCCAGGGCTGGGTGTGCTGGCTGAGCTATGTGTTGTGGCAAGTATGTTTCTGGTGGGTCAGTCCCCTCGTCCGTGAAGCGAGTGGTTCATGCAGAAGCTGCCTTCACCACGCTAGTAGGGGAGTGACTGAGAGGTGTCATGTGCTCAGAAAATGTAGGTGGAAAATGCCTAACTACATTGGCTGTGCAGCAGGCGGTGGAGGTAACGTCCACAGGAACTGGAAAGAGTCAAGCAGGTGTTCCAGGGGACAGTGCACTTGCACGGCTGGGGGAAGTGGGTGCCAACAGGCTGGGGGTTCCTGGGGGGCTCTTTTGGGGGAAGCGCAGGTGGAGGCAAGACTGCGGGGCCTTAATGCCAACCTGGAAGCTTTCTGGGCAGAGAATGGAATCCAGGCTTGCAGCTCGCCCTGGAAACCCACAGGTCTGCAAGGGTCAGTCAGACAAGTGCTGCTCACCCCTGTGGCTGCCTCTGTGCTCTCTGCCCAGGGAAGAGGCCTTGCAAGTGGCCTGGTCATCCAGGCTGGGGCAGGGACAGGACAGAAAAGGCCTCCCTGTACATCTGCCAGGTGTGGGGCTGTGGAAGGGACTCTCTGAATAGGTGGCATGTGCCAAGGGGTGGCCTCTTTCCCCAGTCCCTGCTTCCTCCTTACCTGGGCCTCTCTCCCACACACTCGGGTGCCTGCAAGACTTAACCATGCCAAGCACTGCTGGTTTTTCCTGCTCCATCTCACATCTCTCTCGCCCTCACTTACTGTGGACCTTTTGCACTTGGCTCCTCCTTGCTGCAGGCCCTCTGCACACACTGTCATCAGCTCCCAGACCGCTCCAACTTGAATGGGGCTCTTACGCTCTCAGAGATCCAGCTCCCCTTACCTAGCTCCACCATGACTTGTGGTGATGTAAGAGCTTGTGGGGTTAATTCCTGAAGGCTCCTGTCTCCCCTCCAGGCTGTAAGCTCCACAGGGCAGGGGTCTGACCCATCTGTGCCGATGCCAGCCAGCCCAGCACCCAGGCCCTTCTGGAATGGCGGTGGCCTAAGAGGTCTCTGATCAGCCACCCCTCACCCCCATCCACCTCCTACACATTACCCAACACACAAACATTCCCTGCTTAAAATCCTTTGGTGGTTACGAAGGCAGGCAGGTAGCACAAATGAGCCATGTGGGTAAGACGAGGGGCAGAGGTGGGGGAGAATGAAGAGGAATGGGCTGGCCCAAGGGTGTTCAAATTCAAAGTGTTTAAGTTACAAGTGTCAGGTCAGACCCCTGTTGAGATCCCTTCTGCCTTAGAGGTTGTTTTATTATTATTATTATTTTTAAGCATCCTGTTCTTTGGTCCTTTCTCTACATCTCTGCACCCTCCTTGATGGGCACCCTTGAGGCTCGACACACTTCCACTTCCTCAGGAAATTCTATATTGCAGTTATATATCAGTTTGTGATATATAAGTATATGCACTATATATCAGTTTGTGCCTCTCTGGGAACAGGGACCAGCCTACTCCTCCCAGAATCTCCAACTCCCAACACAAGTTTGGAGCCCAACAGCTGCTCAGCCAACCTCTGCCACTGAAGGAAGAACTGGTGAAGTTCGCTGATGATTTAGCAATCAGACAAGGCAGAAGCTGGTGGTCAGAGAAATGGAGGCATTGACGATGCTCTGGACCCAGGTGGCAACGAGCAGAAGTGGCAATCTGGGAGGGGCTGGTTTGGCAGGAGGCTGCAATGCCACGTGTTCTACATGCTGTGTTTAAGAGAGCAGGACGTCCATCAAAAATGGGACTGAGCCTCATGAGAGGACAGGCTTGGGGGCTGGGGACTTATCTACCTTAAAGGGATGTTAGCTGAGATCAGGAGAAAGCAGAGGCCAAGGCACGGGCCTGGGGAGAGTACAGCCTGTCCACATTTGTTTCATTTGGTTTATTTATTACAAACCAAAACTTTGCATTGCTATGTGATCATTAAATGTAGAATTAAATGAAAAAGGATTTGAGAAAGCTCCGAAAAAGCTATTTCCAAGAATGAAGAGTGAGGACACAAAAGTATCAGGAATACCCTAGTGTTATGAAAGTTTATGAAAGGGTTTCATAAAACCCTTTTACATAATCAAGTTTTATCATGTCCTATGTTAGGTAGTTGTATATGGTCAGATGAATGGGTGGTATATCAATTTTAGAGATGGGATTTGAATCGTGTTTTCCACAAAAGGCATGTTCAGGTCCCAAGCCCTTTGTAAATAGGCTCTCTTGAAGCTGTGACTTGGGTTAAGGTGTAGCCAACTGAGTCAGGATGGTGTTTTGTTTTTGTGTTTTTTTTTTGTTTGTTTGTTTTAGGAGTTCAATCCCCAATACCTCAACATGGGAAGCAGGCGCTCAACCACTGAGCTATATCTGCTCCCAAATGAGAGTTATTTTTTTTTCGTTTTGTTTTAGATCGAACCCGGGAAATCATACATGGGAAGCAGATGCTCAACCACTTAAGCTACATCCGCTCCCCAGGATGGCTTTTAATCAGATTACTAGAGTCTTTTATAAGCAGAATGAAATTCAGACAGACAGAGGGAGAAGCCACAGGGAGAAGCCAGAAGCTGGAACCCATAAACACCACCATATGCACTGCCATGTGCTGGAAAAGCCAAGGAAGTCCAAAGACTGCTGGCCAGCCAGAAGATACCAATCCTGGGAAGAAGTTAGCCTCTGGCCTCTGAAACTGTGAGCCAATAAATATATTCCTGTTGGTAAGCTAACCCATTGCATGGTATTTGTTTTAGCAGTCAGGAAAGTAAAATAAGGGGCAAAGGTCACTCTTTATTAAGAAAGAAAAAAAAAAAAAAAACACAAAAAAACCCTTTTATAGATGCTATTTCCTGTCACCTCGTGAGGCTGGTCTCACTGACCTTATTTTACAGGTGACTGTACTAAGCCTTGAAGTATTTGTAAGTGGACTTGCCTGAGATAGCACAGCTGCCACAGACAGAACAAATGGAAGTCCATGGCTGCTGTCTCCAAATCCAAGGGGTGTTATCATTTCACATCCCTAGAAATACAAGCCTTTGTTTTGACAACCCAAAACTCACATGAAATTACATACACGCAAAGAGTGTGCTCTTTCCACTGGATGGAGCCCAACCTGGTGGCTCCCTCTGTCCAGCTCAAGGTCTTTCCATTGCCTCTCCCCCCTCCGGCTAGAGCCCTGATGGTCCGCTGTTTAAAGCTACACACCCACCAAGTTTAGAAGGATATAAACAGAGTCCAAATAGAACACAATGTTGAGGGCAGGTAAAACTCAACCAGTCTGGTCACCTCCCTGCTGCTCCCCCAGGCCCAAAAGTAAAAGTTAAGGTATTTGCTCAGAGCTATCATACCTGCAGGAAGGGCCAATCACATTTCCATGGGTTTGTTACACCACAGTGTAAATGTGTTTATCAGAGTCTCTTGGAGAGATTCCCAGAGGAAAATTAAAGTTTAGTTTAATTTTGTCCTTTAAAGGAGGGTCTAGAATAAGGCCGTAAGGAAGACAAGCCAGGGGTGGGCTGGGTGGGATGTAGTTGCACAAAGGCAAAGAGAGAGGTCTAGCAGAGGAAACCCGGCTTCTACCTTGGTACCTGCCACCTGCTGGGGGCCACCCTTTGAGAGGGTTGAAGCAGGGTCAGAAAGGAGAATACAGGTTTTGGAGCTGGTGTTGCAGGGGGAACCCACCGTGTCCCTGGCTAGCTTTCTAAGAGTTGGGGAGAGCAGGCTGGTGCTCAGAAACTCAAGCTGGTTTGTCGGCCACCTCATTTGCTGGCCAGCTGAGTGCAAATGACTGTCACATATGCTGAAGAAGTCTCTAAGAACAAAGCACACTGATAAACCACCATTCACACTCCTGGCAGGTTTAAACGGGCTTTTCTCCCCTTCCAGATAAAAAATTCTACATTTCATGAGTAATGTAGCAGGAAAGGCCAACTCAGCTATGATCAGCCCTGGCGACCCCACCTGTTGTTTCTGAAGCTTCTTGCAGGATGCAGTGACCCAAGGGAGGCCGTTCCAGATTTTATACAGTCAGGATCCACCTCTCTGGCTCTTCACATGAGGCTCCTGGAGGGAAATGGACACACACACATATTTGCCAACAGACTTTTTTGAGGGCAGGAGAAGAAAAAAACAAAAGAACAAAAAGACCAATTTCTGGATTTATAACATTACTCCTGCTGGATTTTTCAGGAAGGACTACATCATTAATACAACCATAACACCAATGGAAAAACCTCCCCCAGACAAACCCTAAACCACCCTTTCCCCCATTGGCTCTTGCATGGTGGGTCTGAGAGCTCCTGTAATCATCACCCCTTCTCCCCAAGGAACTTCCTGAGGGGGTTTTGAGACCCCCACTGCTGGGCTACAGGCTAGGATATGAGGCTCAGAATTCTGGAGGGACTCTGGGAAGGGGATGGATGCCTTTGGGTGGGCACTCAGGACCTACCAAGCAATTCAGGCTTTTCCCCTCCAATGGTTTCCAGCTACACTTAACATAGAAAACCACTTGCCCTTCTGTGGTCTCCTGGCCCCTTTCCCTCTGTCCCTCTTCTTCCATACCCTCTATCGAACCAGACCCAGCCTGGTGGCCCTTTCTGCCCAGCTCAGCGCCAACTCTTAATGAACTCTTCTCCTGGCATTGTCCCAATGCCAGAGTTAATTGCCCTGGCATCCTGAGGGCTGTATGAATGGAATGTTGTTACCTGTTCCCTGGGCTTCCCAACTGGGCTGGGAGACCTGGGGAGGAACCTGTCTGTCCGGCCCCAAATGACACTGAGCTAGGGGGTGGGGTGGTGGTGGAAGGAGGGCAGTGAGCAGATGCTGATGAATGAATGAATGAATGAATATAGCGGACTGGATGCCCGCTGAGGGCAGGGATTCCTGTTGTTTGGACCATACTGTTGCCCAGAACACTGAACGCTACCCCCCACCCCACTCTGCATGCTCAAGGGTCAGTGGAGTTCTGGATTCAGCCGTCCAGGGAGGACTAAAGGAGGGCAGCAGGTGGGAGGACCTGGGCATGAGAGTGACCCAAGGCCGCCCTGCAGGCGCTGCAATTCGGGACCGGGCTCCGACGCTCTCAGGGACTCAGTTCCCTGCTTCAGTCTGTGCGAGCGGCGGCCCACGTGCACTAGGTGCTCACGCCAGAGCCACCGCCCCCGCACGCGCCCCAGCCGGCCGCTTACCCTGCGAGCGCGGGCGGCGGAGGCGGTGGCTTCCTGGTTCTCCCGCCCCCGGCCGGTTACGCCACGGCCTCCACCCGCAGGCTGCGACCCTGCGGGATCCGGGTCGCGAGCCTGGGCCCACCCACGTGTGCGCCCCGTCACCGGCCAGGCGGGGCACTGGGGGCCGCAGTGCGCAGGCTTTGGCTGGAGGGGCGGGGCGCCGCTGGCCCGTCTGCGCAGGCGCGGTGTCCGGCGGCGCTTCGAGCCCGGGGTTGACGTGGTGACGTATTCCTGCCCTGAGGTGGGCTGGCTGCGGCAGAGGTGGTGTCTCAGTTGATCCCCAGCGCCCTAGGGCGCCCCACACCGTCCACTTTCAGCCTGAGGCCCGGCTTCCGGGTATTCCCTTGACTCGTTTCCTCCCGGCTCCTTGGGGCAGGCCTCCGTCTTGCCTGGTGAAGGAGTTACCTCAACCTCACTCCCGCGATCTGGCTGTGGAACATCCCCGAATTGCTCCACACTTAAATTGCCTTTGTGGTGTTGTTTTTAAGATGCTACTTGGTAGAAAATGCAGTCACCACAAAGAGGAAGGCATTGCACCCAGGCTCCCCCGTGGGAGACCCCCATGTTCTGACCGTCCCCTCTTCCGGGTGAGTCCGTGGTCTGCAGTCCTGCGGATCCTAGCGGTCTTAGTGGCCGCGGCCCCGAGGCCCCCCAGTCGGCGGCCTTGCCTCCCCCGCCTCCGGGCTGCGCACTTGGGGTCCGGCAACGGGAACGTGGGGCGCGCCCTCTCCGGCCTGGCGGGTGGACACATCTCAGTGGGAGAAGTCTGGGAATCAGAGTGACCATCGCATTTATTGTCAAGATGAGACACGCTGGAGAGTGTGAGTGGGTGCTGACCGGATGAGATGTGGGAAGACACGCAAGAAACTGGGGCGAGGCAAATGGGGCCTGTCACCACGCGGAAGGCTACCCCTCGTCCCCCCAGTCTGATTGGACTCTGCCCTGCTCCGACCACGTTAAACCGCGAAATCTAGTTGCTCATTACAGAACTTAGCCTCTGTCGTCCTTTAATGAAGGAGCTGTAAGTTTCTTCAGTTGTTTGCTTTATTGTGAATAATGCTACAGGGTGCCAAGGTCTTTGTGCACGTGTATATTCCAGGAAAAATTCTTAGCTTAAAAGTGCTTTCTAGAGCTCATGTAGCTTAGTGGTTGAGCCCCTGCTTTCCATATAGGAGGTTCTGGGTGCAATCTCCAGTACCTCCTTTAAAAAAAAAAAAAGTGGTTACTATGGTAAAGTATATATGCCCCCTCACCTTTATTTATTTATTAAAGATTTACTTATTTATGCCCCACCTCCTCGTTGTTTTGTGCTGTCTGCTCTCTGTGTGTTTTTTCTGTGCCTGCTTGTCTTCTCCTTAGGCAGCACCCGAACCTATCCTGGGACCCACCAGAGTGGAGCAAGACTGCTCTATCTCTTGTGCCATCTCAGCTCCCTGATTTGCTGGGTCTCTTGTTGTCTCTCTTCTTTGTCTCTTTTTGTTGCATCATCTTGCTGCACCAGCTCTCCGCATGGGCCAGCACTCCTGCATGGCCATCTTGCTTTTCACAAGGAGGCCCCCCGGGAATGGAACCCTGGACCTCTTTTATGGTAGACAGGAGCCCAGTCACTTGAGCCACATCTGCTTCCCCCCCCCCCATCTTTTAAAAATAAGAACACAGGTCTCTAAATTGCCCTTCTTTTTTTTTTTTTTTTTTAAAG
>JAKSZT010004976.1:240594-288073 GCA_026826555.1 Tolypeutes matacus
CTAAATTGCCCTTCTTTTTTTTTTTTTTTTTTAAAGATTATTTATTTATTTATTCATTTATCCCCCCCTTGCTGCCTGTGCTCGCTGGGCCAGCCAACCACGCCGTGCGGGCGGGCTTGCCTTCACCAGGAGGCCCCGGGAACCGAACCCGGGGCCTCCCATATGGTAAACGGGAGCCCCACTGATTGAGCCACAGCCGCTTCCCTAAATTGCCCTTCTTAATTTACACTCCCACTAGTGAAGTATACGAGTGTCAATTTTCCCCCATCTTGGCCAGTGTTGTGTTTCCAAACCTTTGATCTTGCCAATCTAATAATTATAAAATTATATCTCATAGGCAATTTTAATTTACATTCATTCTAGTATTTTGGAATCCATATTCAGGGAACTGTGATGGCCCTGCTTCTGCCCACCTTGAGCTCCCACTTTCTCCCCTTTTTCCTCAGATTTCATTCGGAGTTTCTAGAAACTGTCAAAAGATTTGTTGACATGGACTTATCCATCGGTACTCAATGCCTAAAGGCTCTTTCACCAGATTTTCCCTTAGTGAGTTCTTTCTCATCCTTTATGACTCAGCTCAGATGTCACCTCCTCAGACCATCTTGTCAAGGCTGAGTGGCCACCCCCAGTTAGTCTTTGTTAATCACCCTTTATAATATTTCCTTCATCACACATATCCCAACCATCATTATTTTATTTGTTGATATGTACACTGATATATATACACATAATTATTCCACTACTGAAATGTAAGCTGAATGTGAGAGCAAGGAAATGGTCTGTCCTATTCACTGCTGAGTGTCTGGCATATGATAGGTGCTTGTAGCAAACACTATTGGTGTGAGTATCTCTTAGCCCACCTCAGACTTCAGCTCTCCAGCTGTGGTAGAGAGTTCCCATGGATGTTCATCAAGCATCTCTTTGCTGTTGTCTTCAGGGCTTACCTTAGGACTTTCTCTGGAAGTCCTGGGCACAGGTACCACCTGGAAGTCCAGAGAAGTTAATATCCCCAGGGGCAACTCTTAACTAGTTGGGGATGAATGTCTTGGCCTTCCATCCTTCAGAGAAGCAATTCTGAGATGCATTCCTTGCTGGTTCTTAGAGCATCCTCAGCAGGACTGAGACTCAGTTGCCCATAGTGGTAACCAGCTCAGTAATGCCCCCTTGGCTTGGCTTTCTCTTCTTCCTTGGTCCCCTCTCCATCTTCCTCACTTCTGCTTCTGGGGATTGCTTTCCAAATAAGCTACCTGCTTCTAAACTCTTGTCTTGGACTGCTTTCGGGGAAACCCAAACTATGACAGTATCCAATAACTATTTTTTGAATGTATGGATAAATTAATTCTGGTGCTTCCAAAAGAGTTTTCGCTTGTCAACCAGAAGCAGCAGCTCAGTCCCACAGGTGGAAGATGGTGGAAACCTATTGGCCCCTGCCCCGGGAATGCAGGAGTGGAACAAATAACTAAGATGTGGGTTATAAGGGAAAATATATGCGAGTGAGAGCAGCGAGGTGTGACAGGCCCTGCTTTTGGAAGGTGAGAAAGTCAGAAGAGGTCTCAGATGAATTACTAAACTGCTTTTTCAGTTTTACCCAGTGTGACTAAGGTTGGAGTGGAGAAAGCCCACCATTTTGTGTGGGTGCCTGCTCACATCTGTCCATCTGTTTACCTCAAGCCACGAGGACAGCTGCCAATGCTCTTTGTTTTAAATGAAGCAGCATAAGTAGGCTCTACAGTGTCCTGGGAACAGTTGCTGTCAGTGCCCTTCTTGCCTGTGTATGTCCCTTTCAGTACATGTTTGTGGGGTCCCCTGCAAACACCTGTGATTTGTCACCTGAGGGCTTTCTTTTGGCCTGAGTATGCCCAACAAACTGGAAGTGCCAGGGAGGTGATGCACATGGGAGCAGCTGTCAGCAACGGCTGCCATGCCTTTCTCTCCCTTGCCTCTCTGGTGGAACAACTCTGGCATGTTCCACAGTGGGATTGAATCCCAGTTGTCCAAAAGTGATAACCTGTCTTAACTTTCTTCCCTTCCCTGCCTTATTTCCCTACTCTACTGGTGTTTCCTAGAATCACCTCCCAAATAAACTACTTGCATTCAAATCCTTTCTCAGGATTTGTTTTTGGGGGTACTCAATGACTCAGGCATCCTATATCTCCTAGGTCATTTTGATAATAACTAAATAAAACATTTTAGTCTCCTCCCTCCTTTGGTTCCCTGAAGTCCATAACTACAAATTACTGCCTTCTCATCCAAATCCTTTATCTTTTAACTTCCCAGAAAAGTCAGACTCCCATCCCTCATGGCTAGCCTTCTGTTTTTCAGAATCTTGTATACACAGAGAAGAACTTGTAGGAAACCTTACCTTCCCCCAGAGGAAGCTGGGTTTTATTTCTACGCTGTGGTATTTGCCATTACCTTGTCTTTTTTTGGCTTCCCAATGGAAGAGGCTACAGAGGTCACCTGGTATTGTAGTGGGTAATCTAGTTGGGACAGAAAGAGATGCAGCAATGACCAAATAAGGTTAAGTTCTGAGCAGTTGTTAAACATCGGAGTAGGGAAAGACTGGTATGGATGGCATCCTGTCTAATTCTTTACCTATTTGCTGTCTTTCACTGAAGGCTTTTCACATTTTACTGTTAAATATTAGTAAAATGCCCTTTATCAGACGAAGGCAATTTTCTTCTATTTCTAGTTTGAGTTTTAAAAATTAATGGATGTTAAATTTTTTTGTGTGCATTTCCTGCATCTATTGAGATGATTGTATGATTTTTCTTCATTCATTTGTTAATGTGATAATTCTAATGTTGAATATATTCTTGCATTCCCAGGATAAAGCAAATTATTATTTTTATCCCTTGCTAGATTTGCTTTGCTAATATTGCTCTTTGCTTCTATGTTCATGAGAGAGATGGGCTTCTAATTTTCTTTCTTATATTGTCCTTGTTTGGATATGCAATCAAGGTTAAATAATATGAGTTGGAGAATTTCAATTTTAAAATCCTCTAAAAGTATTTGCGTAAGATCTGAATTTTCTATTCCTTGAATATTTTAATGGATATGCCTATTTTCTTTGTGAAACATTTTAAACATTTAAACTGTTGATTCAAGTTTTCTATTTCTTTTTCAGGCAATTTAGGTTATTTTTAGGAATTTTCCCATTTCATCTAAGTTTTCAACTTTATTGGCAGAACACTGTTCATATCGTCTTACCTTCTGTGGTTAATAGCCTCTCTTTCACTCAGATATTATTTATTTGTGTCCTCTCTTTTTTTCCTGATCAACATATCCAGAATTTTGTAAATTTTATTAGCTTTTTTCCCCCAGGAGTTAACTCTTGGATTTGTTGAACTTCTCTGTTATAACTTTGTTTTGTATTTTATTAATTTTGGGGATAGTTATTATTTCTCTTTCTACTTTTGGGAGTCTATTCTTTTTTTTTTTTTAAAGATTTTTTATTTATTTATTCATTTATCCCCCCCTTGCTGCCTGCGCTCGCCGGGTCAGCCAACCACGCCGCGTGGGCGGGCCCGCCCCCACCAGGAGGCCCCGGGAACCGAACCCGGGGCCTCCCACATGGCAAACGGGAGCCCCACCGATTGAGCCACAGCCGCCTCCCTGGAGTCTATTCTTTTTAAAAAATAATAAATTTTATTTTTAAAGAGGTTTTAGATTACAGAAAAGTTACATTAAAAGTATAAGGGATTCCCATATACCTCCTCTTCCCCTCACACATCTTCCCCTATTAATAATATCTTACAATTGTGTGGTACATTTGTTACAATTGATGAATAAATATTGAAGCATTGCTACTAACCAAGATCTATAGTTTACATTGTGGTTTAAACTTAATTCTAATGCCATAAAAATGCCCTATGTTCCACCTATTATTTTCTCCCCCTCCCCTCAGAACCTCTGGTAACCACTAAATTTATATCAATGTTACATGTTCTTCCATTACTACAATATGAATAAGTTTACTTTGTCCATCGTTGTATTACCATTTCATGTATGTTCATTCCTCAACCTTGAGGATTTCAGGATGGTGATGCCCGCTCTGCCTCAGATTGAGAAGGGGCTTAGATCTTATGGGGCAAATGGAAGGAACTGTTTTGCTTGCCGTTGTAGAGATTAGGATGCGGTGTCCATCATCATCATTTTGTTAGTTGTCCTGGGTGAGTCGGGTGAACTGGAGAGTATCTTGTTGGCCACAAGTCTTGTGAGATTCAGGGCTCAACTGGCATGTTAACAGACCTAAGAGTTAAGTCTCTTAGACATATGTTTAATGGGTAGAGTGCTAATTATAGGTTCAAATAAGAGGAGTAGAAGAATCATGTCTAGGGAAATTATAAATCAGTCTAACTCTGTTTACATTGGGGAAATAGGTTGTCTTATGTTCCAAGGTAAGGCCCACCAACAGGATGCTGATTTCAAGGGATTATGTACCTTGCCTGTAGTGTCTGGATGGCTCTAGAGCCCTCAGGAGCTATTAGAGGCTTTGTTCACAGTGGCAGTTAGTGAGATCTGCCTGAGACATGTATAAGTGTAACCTCTGGAATGACCTCCTGACTCATTTTGAAATCTCTTAGTTATAAAAACGCTTTTTTTTTTTTTTTCATAACAATAAAAACTTTATTACATGTCACCTCATATTTTTATACAGATATATATTTTTATATTTATGGCTAGAGTTACTTTAGGCTAAGGCAATGACTTGGAGTATTAATATCTTAATTCAAACCTTTTATGGTTTTACAAATCAGAAAGTAATGTTTACAAAGATCTGGAATCCATTGGCTTGAGGCAAAATGTCAGAATCAGTAAAAACGCTTTTGTATTTGATGTTTCCCCTTTTGGTCAAGGTCTTTTTTCCAATGCAACGCTGGCTTTTTTTTTTTTTTTTTTTTTAAAGATTTATTTATTTATTTATTTATTGCCCCCCTCCCCCCTCGTTGTTTTGCGCTTGCTGTCACCTCTCTGTGTGTTCTTCTGTACCCGCTTGTCTTCTCTTTAGGTGGAACTGGGAACCGATCCTGGGACCTTCTGGAGTAGGAGAGAGGCACTCAATCTCTTGTGCCACCTCAGCTCCTTATTGTCTCTCCTCTGTGTCTCTTTTTGTTGCATTACCTTGTTGCGCCAGCTCTCCGTGTGGGCCAGCAATCCTGCACGGGCCAGCTTTCTGCACGCGCCAGCACTCTGTGTGAGCCATTTCTCTGCTCGGGCCAGCTTGCCTTTCAACAGGAGGCCCTGGGAATTGAACCCTGGACCTCCTATATGGTAGATGGGAACCCAATCGCTTGAGCCACATCTGTTTCCTGCACCACTGGCATTAATCCCTCAGGGCCAGTAGGACTCATCTCTGAAAATCATATCCCATGCCAGGGGTGGGAAGGTATTGTGATTATTTGCTGAGTTTGGCTTAGAGAGAGACCACATTTAAGTAACGAGGTTTTCAGGAGGTAACTCTTAGGCAATAGTTATTATTAGGCACATTTCAATTTTATAATAATAAGGTTCATAGTTAAATATATTAATATTGAGGGGATTTGAGTCTATTCTTTTTTTTTTCTTTTTTTAACTTAAGTTGAAACCTCATCTCATTAATTTTCAATCTCTCTTCTTTTCTGATAAATGCATTTAAAGCTTTAAGTTTTCCTCTAAGTTCCGCATGAGCTCTAGCCCACAAATTTTGCTATATTTTTGTAATTGTCAATTTGAAATATTGTCTAAATTCCATGAAATATTTAGAAATGTGTTTTTTAATTAGCTTTTAAAATAAACCTTTTAACTAGTGAATTCTCACTTGATTTTATTGTGGTCAGAGAATATAATCTTTATGATATGCATTCTTTGAAACTTGTTGAGACCAGCTTCATATCCCAGTTTGTGGCTACTTTTTGTAAATTTTACAGGTGTGCTTGAGAAGAGTGTGTGTGTTTTAGCTCCTGGATGAATAAAATATCCATTCGATCATGCTTGTTAAGTGTCATATTTTAAGCAAAATTGTGGAAATAGAGACCCCAGCCTCAGCCTAAAGAATATAGAAGGTGATTGCTCTTCAGTTAATTGATTCAGGTGCACAGTTCCAAGGTGGGGTGGCTCTGTTCCACTTGGGCGGTCCTCCTGGGACCCAGATGCATAGGCTTTGCCACTTCAGCATGTTAGTGTCCAAGATCACCCTCTTTAAAGACTCTGAACTTCAGGAGGGCAAGAAGTGTGTCTGTTTTCTTCACACTTTTTCCTCCAGACAATATCCAGCACATAGTAAGCATTTAATAAGTGTTTGTTTAGCGCATCAATCAATGAATGAAGGGAAAATGGTCCTTTAGTCAACATAACAGCAAAACTTAATAAACAGAATTTGTTTCTTTTAAAAATTTTAATTTATTCCATTGGAAATACATTCTCTTGGTTCAAAATTCAAAAGATACAAAATAACACACAGCGAAAGCTGTCCCAGTCACCCATTTCTCCTTTCTGGAAGCACCTGAGGTTATCAGTTTATTTGTAGTCTCTGGAGGTGTTTTATACATACACAAGCATATATGCAAATGCATATAAACTGGTTTCTAATATATTTTCCAATCATTGTAAAATGGTTCATCTTCAACCTTATATATCTATTCCATTACTTCTGAATTTGTGCTTTCAATCTCTTCTAGGAGAATGTGTTCCGTGCCAGTTTGGTAAGGGGACGCTAGGTGGCAGGATACTGCCACAAGATGGGTTGAGGACGTAGTTCAAAAATTTAATAGCAACTAATGGTTTTCCTCTGCATAACAGGTCTCCTGACTTCTCATGGTCATGTGTGTCTGTATGTACGTATATATATATATATATATATTACCCCCACCCCAGTTTTCATAAATTAATAGTATTTGGCTGAGTTTAAAATCTATTATAAAATTGAACTTTAGGGTCAGGCATGGGACTGAAACATGTTTAGTTTTATCGAGGTAAACACAATTTAAAAATAGTTGTCAATTCAGACTCTGATTAATCTTTCTCAATCACGTACTTGTATGTTCCCTCAAAACTGTTAGCTTCAAATGACTTAAACTAAAACAACAAATGTAATTTGTGATGTTAAAATAACAATGGGAGCATTCTCACTTTCTCCATGCTCTAGCTTTTTCCCTACAAAAATTAAAAAGTTAATGGACTTATTTCTCTACAGGTGTTTCCCACCCCAGGCCCACAGCCTCCGGTTCTTTTCTGTCCTAGGCAGCAGTGGTTCGCCAAATTATTGTAGGTCCTTCTAGGGAAATTCTACACACAGATAAGGATAGACATGTATATATTTCCTTTCTTAAAAACCTCCATAAAATATTGCATTCTAGAAACTTGAAAACATTATGCTAATTGAAACGAGACAGACATAAAAGGACAAATATTGCATGATTCCACTTAGATGAAGTATCTAGAACAGGTAAATTCATAAAGACTGAAAGTAAAGGTTACCAGAGACTGGGGTAGGGGTGAGGATGAGGAGGGAGAATGGGGAGTTATTGCTTAATGGGTATAGATTTTCTGATTGGGTATGAAAAAGTTTTGGAAATGGATATTGGTGATGGTTGTACAACATTGTGAATGTAAGTAATACCACTGTTCTGTGCACTTGAAATGGTTAAAATGTTAAATTTTATTTATATTTTATCACAATAAAATATTACAAAAGATTGACTCCTATATATGTCCCATATGCAGTTTTCAGTCAATAATATACCTTGATGATAATTTCCTATCCATATATATAGAGAGAATTAGTTTTTAAAGCTTTTTAAAAATTGAGCTATAATATATATGGTAAAGTACACAAGTCTTAAGTGTGCAATTTAAGATGTTCACAGCTGTGTTCTATCAACCCTTCACGATGTCCAGTTCCCAGCAGGCTTCTCTGGGTCCCTCCTCCTTACCTCCTCCTCCAAGTAACAACATTTGTGACCTACAGAGAAAAGACCGTGGTATTCTGTTACATGGATGAGATTTATTTAGCCAGTTAGTTTATCTCCAATCTTTCTCTGAGGCAAATGCTGACACAGCTATCCTTGAACATGTGCTACCTCTTGTCTCCTCACCTTGTAGATAAGTCCACACTAATATAAAACACATAAAAAGTAATTTTAACAAGTACCTGCCTTTTAGGCCCACTTTTATTTTAGTTTGCTAATACAAAGCAATATACAAAATTTAGTTGGCTTTTACAATGGGATTTATTAGGTTAGAAGCTTACAGTTCTGAGGCCATGAAAATGTCCAAATCAAGGCATCATCAGAGATGCCTTCACACTGACCTACAGCTGTGAGCAATCAAGCACATGGCAATGTTCACTTACCTTTCCTCTCTCCTCCTGGCCTCGTTGCTTTCAACTTCTGGCTAAAGTGTCTTCTTGGCTCCTGGCCCTCTCTCTCAGCTTCTGGATTTCTCTCTGTCACTTCAGTTTTTTTTTTTTTTTTTTTTTTGTATCTGTGGCTTTTTATTCCTCTGTAAAAGATTCCAATAAGAGGATTAAGATCCACCCTGGAGCATGCAATCTAATTAAAGGGCCTTAAGTTAGGTAATTTAATTTAATCAAAAGGTCCTACCTACAATAGGTTTATACACACAGGAATGGATTAACTCTAAGGACATGATCTTCTGGGGTCCACCCAGCTTCAAACTGTCACAGTTTGAAGCACAGTGGCTGGCAAGTCCAGTGTAATTAAATGTCTGTTGGATAAAGACATTTGTATGCCAATATGCTATACCCTGGTGGGTATTAAAGCTACTTAAGGGAGCCTATGTGGCTCAGTGGTTGAGTGCTGGCTTCCCACATATGAGGTCCGGGATTCAATCCCCAGCCCCGGTACCTCAAAACAAAACAAAACAAAACAAAACAAAACAAAACAAAACAAAAAAAAACTACTTAATGTCCTCAAGGGTCAAATTTCTGTCCTGTAAACAGCTAAGCGACAAAACAATGTATAATAATAGACTGTGTGGGGTAGACTCTTAATTGCTTGGAAGTTTTATACAGCTATAATTAGCCTTATTAAGGCATTGTGCCAACTGCCTTATAAACCCACTATTTTTTAAAAAATAATTTCAAATCTCTAAAAAATTGCACAGGTGGAGTGGGTGTAGCCCAGTGGTTGAGCACCTGCCTCTCAAGAGGTCCCACGTTCAATCCCCAGAACCTCCTTAAAATAAATAAATAAATAAAAATAAAAATTGCACGAATAATATATAAAGAACTGTATATCCTTCACCCAGATTTCTCGATTGTTAACATTTTACTAAATTTTCTTATCATTCTCTTTTATTCCCCCTCCTCCCTCTGTGCACACATACATGCACACACATACACACACACACATTGTCCCTTCTTTTTCTGAACCATTTGAAAGTAAATTGTGGATGTGATGTACCGTTATCCCTAAATGCTTCATTGTATATTTCCTAAAATCTAGGGCACTTTCCCACACAGCCACAGCACCCTCATCAAAATCAGAAATTTAACATTGACAAAATACTACCATCCAACCCACACATACCATTAAAATTTTATTGATTGTCCCAATAGTGTGTTTTATAGGAAAAATAAAGCAAAAATTTCATTCTTTTACCCTCTTTTTTGGTCCAGGATATAATCCTGGGTCACATGTTACATTTAGCTGTCTCTTTTAGTCTTTTTCAAACTAGAACAGTTCCTCAGTTTATCTTTGTATTTCATGTCTTTGACATTTTTGAAGATATGAACTAGTTACTTTGTATAATATCTCTCAGTTAGGTTTGTCTGATGTTTCTTTATGAGTTTGGGTTCTGTAATTTTGGTTGTAAGAACACAGAAGTGATGTTGTATTCTTCTCAGTGCATCATATCAGGAGGTACATGGTGTCATTTTGTTCTATCATTAGTGATGTTAACTTTCATCCCTTGTTTGTGAATAGTATCTGCCTGGTTTCTTTACCTTTTTTTCCCCCTTTAACATGTAATCTTTAAATTTCTGAGACAATCATTATTATCTTCATTTACAGATGAGGAAACTAAAGCACAAAAACATAAATAACTTGCCCAAAGTCATACTCATAAATGAGGCTCCTAACCCAGCTAGTCTGGCTCCAGAACAAATACTCCTAACTACCACACTAGAGAGAGATTGTTAGGGCTGAAAGACTTGATGGAGGTCTGCCTTTTGGGGGAGGGGGCATTGGAGGATGGGTAATATTTAGGTAGGCAGAAAGGAAAAATGTAATGGGGCTAAATAAGCCTGGGATCCCTTTATCTATGTTTCTGGCTTGGGGTATGGTACCCTCCTGGACTCCAGCATTACTCCTACGGTAATTTTTGCTGAGAATGGGCCCAACATATGGCAGTGTTGACTTGGTCCTCTCTCTCTGGAGTGTCAGGGATGGGCTGGGTTGAGGTTACCACCTCTGCAAATCCACTCTGAGTGAAAGTTTCTTCTGGCTCTTGGGAGGTCATGATGGGCTCCAAATCTTGAGTTTCTTTCTACATTGATGAGCTACATTGTAGGAGATTGGTGAAGTTGCCACAATTAGGTCCATGAACACAAAGAGTTGATGTGTATTTTGGAATTCCATGGAATTCTTCAAGAGCTGCAGACCTGCTTTGCAAATAAGTTCATGTCTTTTAGTGTCCATGCTGACCCAGGGCTAGAGAGGCATTCCTCAGACCCTATGGATTTGTCTAAGCAGAACTACTCCTGGCTATTTGTTCTTCCCTCTGATTCTTTTTACTCCTTTCCTTGCCCCCCACCCTTCCTGACCCTTGAAAGACATTTAGTCACCTGTTCCCTTGCTTCCCCATTGCTGACCCCACTGTGTGCTCATGATACCCTTGGCCATGCACTCCTTTTCCAGATCTGGCATACCTCCAGCTTTCTACTCAGTCAAATTTCCTCTGCTTCATGGCAATACTTCTGGATTCACACTGTCTTAATTTCGGTTCTCCCAGAAGCAGAGCCTGAGGGAGAAGGGAACTGGGGTATTTATATGCCAGCTCTTGGTAGTCATTCGTTGAGTGTTCATTCCCCTGCACATCTGGCCCGGTGTGCATGCAAGTTCTGGAAAGAGCCCTCAGGCACAGAGATAAGATACCAGTAATTGGAGTAGATTGGAGTTGATGTTAGAAAGGTAGGGTCTGAGGGCTTTGGGTGAGACACTGATACTAAGGGTTTTAGAGCAGCAAGGGATTTCAGAGATAATCAAGTCTAATGCCACCCCCCACCCCACCATTTTACAGAGGAAAAGGTACAACCCAGGGATGGAGGAATAACTTGTCAAAAATCACCTAGCTAGGTAGAGAGAAAGGGAATCAGGGATGCGCTTCCTTGAAAATTGTGTCACCAGGAAGAAAAAACTGAGACAGGAAAATTTTCTGAAGGCCCTATTTTCTCTCCAAAGCTGACAAGAGAGAGTTGATGCCACAAAATGCATGTATTTTGTTAGATGAGTTTCGAAGCTTCTCATTTATGGATGAAATACAGAGAAGTTATTGTTATAATTGATGTATCTTTACTTCACTCCTTCTCCATTCTGATCCTGACTAGCATATTTTAAAAAATGCTTAACATGTAGGGATCAGCTGGCTCTCCTCATATGTGAAATAAATATGGACATTCACTTTCAGTATAAAGTGGAATTTAAAAGGTCTCTGGGTTCATATCCCACCTCTGCACTTTATTAGCTCTGTGAAAGTGAGATGACGCTCAATTTCTCTGAGCTTCACTTTTATCAAATGTAAAATGGGGGTTAAAAGCACTATCTACCCAGTGGGTAACAGAGTAAAGAATAAATGTTAGATGTTACTTTTGGGAGAAGAAGGAAGTAGACTTGTTGTATATAATAGCACCATAATATAATATAATAGTTGCCATAATAGTGCTATGAAACAAACCATCCAAAAACCCCGTGGATATAGGAGCAGAAGAACTTCTAGTACGAGGAGTTTTGGAGACCTCTCAAGCGAAACAACTATAATTGGTGAAAATTATTTTAAAAACACACAAAAGTTAACATTTAAGTTTCTGGCAATTCTCTTAAGGGCATACAGCAAATACAAAAACATTTATTCAAGGAATTCTACAAAATCTTGATAGTACAGTGGTTTCTGGCGTTTGAGCCACAATCTACTCCCTCTCTCTCCCTGCAGGTCTACTACAGGTAGATGTAGTCAAGAAGAGGGGCCTCTTTCTTCTCTCAGTTCCTAGTCTTAAGTCAAGATTCACTCTGGGAGGGGAAATCTCCTAGCATCTCTCATCTGCCCCCAGCGCACTGTTGCAGAAGCTCTATTCCAGGAAAGTGCAGCTGAGATGTCTGGGGCTCCCTCTCTACTCACCCGAGGTATGGCAGACCAATAATACTGGGTCCCAATTGTTTTTGCCCCAGCTCATCCATAAGACAGAATTTCCATGCTAGGGGAGGCAAGCTGAGAAGACCAGGGCAACCATCCTTGTCCAATGCCCCACTTGTATAGCAGGGATGTCATTCTGAGAGAACTGAGTCACTATCTCCACCCCCACAGCCAGAGCAGTGGTACAGAGGCTCTTCAGGGAGAGAGACAGGTTATAAGAACAAAGAGCTCTGTAGCTCTCCCCAAGGGGACTGACTTTATTTGGAACAGAGTGTCAAGTCCCAGCCTAAGAGCATGTCAAAATGAATGGAGATTTTGGAGGTGAGCAATTAAGAGGAGATATAACTCCATCATAGCAATAGTGAAATGGTAGACTAGCTAGATTTTAATAGAACCAGCGAAAGAACCCTACTGGAGTCAGAACACAGCACAAAGCTACCCCTTTAAAGGTTCCCTGAATTTAATTGGATCAGAATGTGGAGCAATTTATGCCCCAGAGTATTGTAAAAAACAATAGAACAATCAGAGAACAATTAGTAGAGGGCAAAGCTGGGTATGATATCAATAGGGGCAGAGGACCTAGAAGATCAGAGTCACATAGCCAGCTAAAACCACTATCATCCTTGAAGTGGTGGGGGGGTCAATGCTGTAACATCAGAGGAGAACATCAGAAGCTGCACACAAAAGGGGAAATAGGCTTCATTGAAAAAGTCTAGCCAGATCACTAAAGAAATAAACAAGCAACAAGAAGAAGCCCCCAGGGGGATGGTGGTGGTGGTGGTGGTAGTGGCATAAGTATCCAGACTTGCTGCAATATATTATAGAAAATGTGCCATTTCCAATAGAAAATTATGAGACATGCAAAGAAAGAAAAGTGTGACACATACAAAGGAAAAAAGGCAGTCAGTGGAAACTAACCTTGAGAAAGCTCAGACATTGGGCTTACTAGACAAAGACCTTCAATCAGCTAAGATAAATATGTTCAAAGAACTAAAGGAAAACATGTCTAAAGAAAAGTATGAGAACAATGTCTCACCAGAGTATATTAATAAAGAGATAGAAATTATAAAAAAGAATCTAGAAATTCTAATGTTGGAAAAGTTTAATAACTAAAATGAAAAAATTCACTAGAAGGACTCAACAGCAGATTTGAACTGATGGAAGAAAGAATCTCCAAACTTGAGGATAAGTCAATTGAGATGATCTCTTCTGTATTAGTCAGGATCCAACAGAGTATACTTGTAATATTTCTATGCAAATATTAGGAAATTTATTATGCGAACTAGCTTGTGTGATCATGGGGATTGGCAAGTCTGAATTCTGTAGGGCAGGCAGCAAGTTGGGAACTCTGATGAAGCTTTTGATTAATTTCCCTGGAGAAACTGGCTGGCTGAAGTAGAGATAGAAATTCTTCTTCCAGACTGCTGGAATCATCAGTTCTCCTTTTAAGGCCTTTAACTGACTGGATGAGATGTCTCTCATGGTGAAGGCACATTCCTTTGTTAATTATAGGATGTAACCAGCCATAGATGCAAGCAACTGACTAATGATTTAAATTCACAAAATAGTCTCACAGTAATAATCAGGCCAATACTTGGTTGACCAAATAACTGGACACCATAATGTAGCCAAAGTGACACATGAAATTAACCATCACATCTGCTGACGAACAGAAAGGAAAAAAAAGAAGAAAGCCTAAACAAGCTGTGGAATACCATCTTGCATACCAACATGCGTAATGAGAGTCCCAGTAGGAAAGGAGAGAAAATGACAGAAAGAATATTTGATGAAATAAAGGTGAAACTTCCCAAATTTGATGAAAAACATTAATCTGCACATCCAAGAAGCTCACTGAACTCTGAGTAGGAGACCTAAAGAGACACACCATAATCAGATTCCTGAAAGACAAAGACAAAGAGAGAATCTTGCAAACAATGTGAGAGAAGTGACTAATCACCTATAAGGGATTCTCAATAAGATTTAAAGATGATTTCTCATCAGAAACCATGGAGATCAGAAGGCAGTGGGATGATATATCCAAGGTATGAAAAGAAAAAAAACTCAAATTCTAGGTCCAGCCAAAGTATCCTTCAAAAATGAAGTAGAAATTAAGACATTCCCAGGTAAACAAAACTGAGAAAATTTTTTTGTTACAAATTCCCTAAAAGAAATACTAAAGATAGTTCTTCAGATTGAAATGAAAAGGTGCTAGACAGATACATGAATCCAGAAGAAGAAATAAGAATATCAGTAAAGATAACTACATGGATAAATAAAAGAGAGTATAATTATGTTTGTAAGTCTTTTCTTCTATTTGATTTAATAGACAGCCACATAAAAGCAATAATTATAAAACTGTGTTGATGGGCCTGTAATGTATAAAGACATACATGTATGACAAGAATAGCATGAAAGAGGAGGTGGGAACAGAGCTACAGAGCAAAGTTTTGTATAGATTACAGAAATTAATTAGCATTAATCTGAACTAGATTATCTTAAGTTAATATGTTAATTGTAATCAGTAGGGCAACCTGATAAGAAAACAACTTAAAAATGTAATAAAAGAAATAGTGGGGATTAAAATGAAAAGATGTAACACCAAAGAAGGCAGTACCGGAGGAAAAGAAGAACAAAATCTGCATATGGAAAACAAATAGGAAAATGGCAGGCATAAATCCTACCTTATCAGTAATTACTTTATTTTATTTTTAAACAATTTATTGAAGTATATCATTCATGCATGAACATACACAAACTGTAAGTGTTCAGTAAACATCGTGATCTTATAAAACAAACACGCATAACATCATGCGGGGCTCCCACACATCACTCCACCACAAACATCCTGCATTGTTGTGAAACATTTGTTAACAAATCATGAAAAGCATCATCAAAGCATCACTACTAACCACAGTCCAAATCTTTCTCCCCCTACGTTTTTTAAGGATTTATTTACTTTTATCCATTTTTACCCCACCCCCCCCTGGTTTTTGCTGTTTTTGTGTCCATTCACTGGGCAACTCTCTGTGTCCATTTCCTGCCCTCTCTTCTCATCCTTCTCCTCCTGTCTTCACTGGGATTTGATCCTCGGAACCTCCGATGTGGGAGAGAGGTGTCCTACTACTGCTTGCGCCACCTTAGTTCCTGGTTTTTCAGTGCGACTCGTCTTGGCTCTCCCTTGTGTCACTCACCTGTTACGTCATCATCTTGCTGTGTGGCTTGCGGGGCCTGGCAGCGCACTTGCTCACGGGACCTGGTGGCACACCCGCGGACGAGGCCTGATGGCTCACCCGCTCACAGAGCCTGATGGCTTACCCGCGCACGGGACCTGGTGGCCCAAGCGCCTTCTATATTTTTCTTTTTTTCTTTTTATCGTGAGGTCTTGGGGGTCCAACCCAGGTCCCTCCATATGGGAGACAGATGCCCAGCCACCCGAGCCACATCTGTCCCCCTGCTATATCTCCTAAAGTTGACCAAAGATACCCAAAGTTACAGTCCCCTCCTATACAGGATGGTCATATAATAAATCAGGTTTAGTTTATCATCAGCATTCTAAAAACCAAACCTAGGGAGAAAAACCAGGTCTGGGGACACATACATGGTTTCTAATATAGCAAATGTTTAGCCTACCCTGATTATCACAAAATCAGGACAGTGAGAATATTTGCATAGTAATTACTTTAAATGTAAATGAACTTAACACATCAATAAAAACGGGGAGATTTCCAAGTAAAGTGTGGAAAGTGCAGCCTGGTTTCTTTTTTGCTGCTTTTTGTAAAATGTGAGAAGAAAGAGATCAATTGAACTGTTTAATCAAAAAAGGAACCAGCACTAGATGATTTGGAAAATTCTCAGCCTATCCTGATAGCATGTCTAGGGAACTCCTTGATTTTCTGGGAGGTGAGTTGCCAGAGAACAGGGCTCTGTGAGAGGAGGTGGCTGAACAACCATTTGCTAAAGAGATTAGGCATATGACACATGGGTCCAATCAGTCATCTCAGAGTAAGTCAGGAATGGAAATGCAATTACCCAGAAAAGATCTGTGGAAGATCCTTTGGTCTGATGGCTTGGGACCCTTGAATTTCGTGGAAGACTGACAAGTCTTTTTTTTTTTTTTTTTGAGAATTTTATATTAGCAAAAAACGCTGACAGCCTGGATTTGAAGGAAAATAAATGGAACAAAATGAAGGAAGAATGATCCCAAGACAGAACAATGGATGCAAAGAGCTGGGTTGAAGGGACCTTCTCTGCTCAAGAAAGAGGGGCTGCTGCCCCAGCATTTGGATAGAGTGGACCCACCTCAGTGTTCAGAGAGGATGGGGCCTCTGCCTCAGTGTTAAGGGAGAGTGTACCAATTGTCATAGTGCTTGAAAAGTGTGAGCCTGCCACCCCAGCAGGCCCAGAGGACAAAAGATCATGTAACAATTACTCTCAGGACTTGAAATCAAATGGAATTTTCCCTGCTGGGTTTTGGACTTGTTTGGGACCTGTGGCCTCTTTTTACCTTCCAATTTCTCCCTTTTGGAATGGGAATACCTATCTTATGCCTGTCCCACAATTGTGTTTTGGTAACAGATGACTTGTCTTCTAGGTTTCACAGATCCACAGAAAGAGGAGGAATTTTGCCCAAGATGGACTAAACCCATAATTGATTTAGATGAGATTTTGGACTTAGAGTTGTTACTAAAATGGCTTAAGGTTTTGGGGATATTGGGATGGGATGAATGTATTTTGCATGTGGAACAATATGTCTTTTGGGGATCCAGAGGGTGGACTGTTATGGATTGAATCATGCCACCCACAAAGACACGTTCAATTCCTAACCCATGGCATTGCGGATGTGAACTCATTTGTCAATAGGATCGTCAAAGATCCTGGTAGTTAAGATGATGCCAAACTCAATTAAGGTGGGCCTTAATCCAATATTATTAGAATTCTTTCAAGCAGAGGAAATTTGGACACAGGGAGGAGGAGAGAGATGGAGAGAGATATAAGTACAGGCATACTTTTTGTTGTGCTTCACAGAGATTGAGTATTTTACAAATTGAAGGTTTGTGGCAACCCTGCATTGAGTAAGTCTATTGGTTCCATTTTACCAACAGATGTTGGAAATGTGCTTTGTGTCATGTTTTGGTAATTCTTTCAGTATTTCAAACTTTTAAATTATTATTAGTTCTGTTATGGTGATTTTTGTTGAGTGCTCTTTGATGTTATTATTGTAATTTTTTTGAGGTGCCACGAAACCATGCCAGCATAAGATGGCAGACAATCTATGAATATTGTGTGTATTCTGACT
Organism: Tolypeutes matacus; assembly: GCA_026826555.1. Classification (NCBI taxonomy): domain Eukaryota; kingdom Metazoa; phylum Chordata; class Mammalia; order Cingulata; family Chlamyphoridae; genus Tolypeutes; species Tolypeutes matacus. Next base: position 258,242 of record JAKSZT010004976.1, read on the forward strand.
GCTCCACCGATTGGCCATTCCCCACCCCCTCTCCTTGGGCCTCCTTTTCCCTGAGTCACAACAATATTGAAATTAGGCCAATTAATAACCCTGCAATGTCCTTTAAGTGTTCAAGTGAAAGGAAGATTTTCAGGTCTCTTACTTTAAATGAAAAGCTGGAAATGATTAAGCTTAGTGAGGAAGGTATGTCAAAAGCTGAGATAGGCTGAAAGCTAGGCCTTTTGTGTCAAACAGTTAGCCAACTTGTAAATGCCAAGGAAAAGTTCTTGAAGGAAATTGTAAATGCTACTCCAGTGAACACATAGTTGATAAGAAAGCAAAACAGCTTTACTGCTGATAGGGAGAAAGTTTTAGTGGTCTGGATAGAAAATCAAACCAACTATAACATTCCTTTAGGTGAAAGTCTACTCCAGAGAAAGGCCCTAATTCTTTTAATTCTGTGACGGCTGAGAGAGTTGAGGAAGCTGCAGAAGAAAAATTTGAAGCTAGCAGATGTTGGTTCATGAAGTTTAAGGAAAGAAGCCATATCCATAACATGAAAGTGCAAAGATGAAGCAGCAAGTGCTAATGTAGAAGCTGCAATAAGTTATCCAGAAGACCTAGCTAAGATAATTGTTAAAGGTGGCTACCCTAACAAAGGATTTTCAATATAGATGAAACATCCTTCTATTGGAAGAAGATGCCATTTAGGACTTTCCTAGCTAGAGAGGATAAGTCAATGCCTAGCTTCAACGCTTCAAAGAACAGTCTAACTCTCTTGTTAGAGGCTAATTCAGCCAGTGACTTTAAGTTGAAGTCAATGCTCATATATCATTCTAAAAATCTTAGGACCCTTAAGAAAGATGCTAAATCTACTCTGCTTGTGTTCTATAAATAGAAGAACAAAGCCTGAAATGACAGCACGTTTGTTTACAACATGACTTACTAAATATTTTAAACCCATTGTTGAGGCCTACTGCTCAGAAAAAAAGATTCCTTTCAAAATATTATTGGTCATTAACAATGCACCTGGTCACCCAAGAGCTCTGATGGAGATGTACAATGAGATTAATATTGTTTTCATGCCTGCTAACACGACATTCATTCTGGAACCCATGAATCAAGGAATTGTTTTGACTTTCAAGTCTTATTATTTAAGAAATACATTTCATAAAGCTATAGTTGCCAGAGACGGCGTTTCTTGATGGCATCTGGGTAAAGTAAATTGAAACTTTCTGGAAAGTATTCATCATTCTAGATGCCATTAAGAACATTTGTGATTCATGGCAGGAGGTCAAAATATCAAGAACAGGAATTTGGAAGCAGTTGATTCCAGCCCTCGTGGATGACTTTGAAGGGTTCAAGACTTACTGGAAGAAGCTACTGCAGATGTGGAGGAACTAGGATTAGAAGTGGAGCCTGAAGATATAATTGAATTGCTGCAATCTCATGATAAAGCTTTAATGAGTGAGGAGTTGCTTCTTATGGATGAGCAAAGAAAATGGTTTCTTGAGATGGAATCTACTCCTGGTGAAGATGCTGTGAACATTGTTGAAATGACAACAAAGAGTTTAGAAAAAAGAGAAACTAAAGAGATAATGACAATTAAATGCAATACATGATATTGTATGGGATCCAGGAATGGAGGAGAAAAGGATCAAAAGGACATTATTGGTGCATAAGAAAAAAATAGAGTATAGAATGTAAGTTTTATATCAGTGTTAAATTTCTTGAACTTGATAAGTGCATTTAAGGTGATTACATAAGTGAATATCCTTGTTTGCAAGAAATGTACATGGAAATATTATTTGTTCAAGGAGTATGATGTGTGCAACCTGCTCTCAAATGTTCAGAATATAGACAGATAGATGGATGATAGATAGATACAGATAGATAAATGATAGAATTATACATCAAAGGTGGCAAAATGTCAAAATTGGTGGATCTGGGTATCTGAGGGAGGGTGGTTGAGGGTATACTGGAGTATTTTGGAGCTCTCTTTATGGGGTTTGTGTTATTTATTTATTTATTTTATTTTTTTACTGGGAGGTCCCAGGGATCGAACCCGGGTCCCTCCATATGGGAGATGGGCACCCAACCATTTGAGCCACATCCGTTCCCCCATGTTATTTTTTTAATAACATTTTATTTAATCCAATATATCCAAATATGATATATAAGACTTTATTAATGACATTTTTGCATCCTTTTATTTGTACTAAGTCTTTAAAATCTAATGTGTAGTTTAAACTGACAGAACATCTCCATTTGAACTGACCACATGTCAAGTGCATGAGAGCCAAAGTGACTAGTGGCTATAATATTGGAGAGTCTGCTCCCTAGCAAAAACCAGTCCCTGATGTATTTCTGAAAAAGCAATTAAAATGCCCGCAAAATCACCAGAGGTTCTGAGGGGAGGGGAGGGAAAAATAGGTGGAACATAGTGCATTTTTAGGGCATTGGAATTGTTCTGCACGATATTGCAATGGATACAAGCCATTATACATTGGATACAAGCCATTATACATTTTGTTAAGACCTATTAAAATGTACAGTAAAAAGTGTGCACCATAATATAAACTATAGACTTGGATAGAAGAAATGCTTCGATATTGATTCATCAGTTGTAACAAATGTACCACACTAATGTAAGATGTTACTAATAGGGGAAAATGTGGGAGGGGTAGGGGGCGGGTTATATGGGAATCCCCTATACTTTCAATGTAACTTTTCTGTAATCTAAAACTTCTCTAAAAATAATGTTTATTATAAAACAATGCAACCAAATATATTATTCTTAAAAATCAAATAAATTATAAAAGAGGGAAATGCTTTTTCAGGTAGATTTTTATGAACATCAATTAAATGCCCTTCTTTCCTTGGTTATTCTATGCCATGCCTGAGAACATGAGATCACTGAAAAGGTTAGAAGAAAAGAAGCAAAAAGAGCATTAAAGAAAAAGTTATATTAAACCCAATAAGGTTTTAATGATTTCTGGCCTTCATTTATTCCAAGTATTTATAATTGGGATTAAACATTATTTTCACAGTGCCAAGTCAGAACAGATAACTACAGGAATAGAGCAACTTTTCTGGTAAGACATTATGGTCCAAACAGTCCATTCCAAATTAGCCTTTTTTCCCCATATCATTGTCAAGACTAGTTTTTCATAAAAACAAGATCATTTTATATGGAAGAAATCATTAAAAAGGCTAGAGTTTCCAAGGGGGTTTGTATTATTATTATTACTTTTATTGTAAACACCTGTTTACTTTTTTAAACAATGATACATGCTTCATTCACTGCTATGTACTGATATTTACTTACAAACAATGCTAAAACACAGGATTCACATAGTGAATTGTGAAAATACCATGTTGATTTGTCTAGAAAACTAACTAAAATTCATGCTTTTTCACTGCTATTTACTGATATTGACTTACAAACAATGTTAAAACATAGGATTTATATAGTATGTGATAAAACACTATCTTGATTAGTTTCAAAAAATAACTTATATACATACTTTATTCACTGCTAGGTACTGTTATTGACCTACAAGCAATGTTAAAACACAGGACCCACACAGTGAACTGTGAAAACATTATTTTGATTAGTTTTGAATGGTAACTAAAATATATGCTTTATTCATAGTTATGTACTGATATTGCCTTACAAACAATGTTAAAATACAGGATTCACACAGTGAACTGTGAAAAAAGTATATTGGTTATTTTTGAAAACTAACTAAAATACATGCTCTATTCACTGCTATGTACTGTTATTGATTTTACAATTTTAAAACACAGTATTCACATAGTGAATTGTGAAAACATATCTTGATTAGTTTCAAAAACTAACTAAAATTTATGCTTTATTGACTGCTATATATTGATATGGACTTACAAAGTTAAAACACATGATTCACATAGTGAACTGTGAAAATGCTCTTTGATTAGGTTTTTTGTTTGTTTTTAATTTTTAAAAAAGATACTTAGATTACATAAATGTTGCATAAAAAATGTAGGGGACTCCCAGATGCCCCACTCCCTACCTCTCTCACACTTTCCCCCATTAACAACATCCTTCATTAGGGTGGTACATTTGTTACAATTGATGAACACATATTGGAGCATTGCCACGAAGTGTGGATTACAGTTTACATTATAGTTTAAACACTCTCCTGCACAATTTTGTAAGATATGACAAGATATATAATGGCCTGTAACTGCCATTGCAACATCATTCAAGACAATTCCAATGTCCCAAAAATGTCCCCATATTACACCTATTTTTCCCTCTCCCTCCCCTCAGAACTTCCAGAGGCCACTGCCTCCACATCAATGATAAAAGTTCTTCCATTGCTAGAATAACAATAAGTCTATAGTAGAATAACAGTAGTCTACTCTATTCCACCATTCATTCCTCAATCCTGAGGATTCTGGGATGGTGATGGCCACTCCGCCTCTAATTGAGGAGGGAGGCATAGATCCCATGGGGCAGATGGATGGGACTATCTTGCTTGCAGTTGTAGACTCTCTCTGTTCTTTGGGACGGTCACTGTCCATCATCATCTCCTTGTTAGTTGTCCTGGGTGGGTCCAATGTACTGGAGAGTAGGTGTTGCAACTCTGTTGAGATTCAGGGCCCGACTGGCACATGGAAAGCCCAAAGATTTAAGTCTCTTGGGCATAAACCTATCAACTCTAGTACTAACTAAAGGTTCAAATAGAAGTGGCAGAAGAGCCATGTGTTGGGAAACCACTACTGAGTCCAACTCAGTCACACTGAGGAGCATAAATTCCAAAGTAGGGCTCACTGGCAGGGCATCAAATTCCTGAGCTGTCAGCCCTGTATATAGTGTCTGGATGTCTCCAGAGTCCTCAGTAGCTCCACTATTTGAGGCAATATTTATTGTGGCAGTCAATGAGATCCTGCTGAGTTGTGCATAAGCACAACCTCTGGGATGACCTCCCGACTCACTTTGAAGTCTGTTAGCCATATAAACTCATTTATCTTTACCCTTTCCCCCTTTTGGTCAAGGACTTTTTCCAGTTGCATGGCTAGTTGGTGCTTGGTAGTAATCCCTTGGTGCCAGGGAGGCTCATCCTGGGAATCATGTCCCACGCTGGAGGGAAGGTAATGCATTTATATGCTGAGTTTGACTTAGAGAGAGACAATATTTGAGCAACAGGGAGGCTCTCTAGTATCTTAGGCACTCTATAATACTAGGCTAAGTTTCAATTTCAAAAGTAAAGGTTCATAAGTACAGTCATCGATATCAAGGGCCCATCAATGGTCCATCCTCCTTCACTAGTCACTGACCCTGTACTCAGGGGATTCTTGCTGTCCCATTAGAGAATGTGGCAGAACTCTCCAGGATGGGAATTTGATATTCTTTTGGTTATTTTGTGGATCTCTACCCACCATGATAATGCCCCATAAACACTTGAGCTCATTCAAATGCCTTATAGGTATGCCCCAGGTGAACCTCCTCCCATGCATCCCCCATCACTGACACCTCACACCAATGTTCCCCCCCTTGCCACAGTTGTAACCCTTCTGTAACACAAAACTTCTTCAAAAATGAAGCCAACAAAAACAAACAAGTAAAATTAATTAGAAAATGAAATAATAATGATAGTTTTAAAAATGACAAATAAAATACAAAAATTAAAAAGAATTTGATATAAAAGAAATAATTTAAAAACTTAAAAAAATTGTTATTATGTCTTTCATCACTGTAAGATCTATTGTCTTGTATGTATAGTGACATTTTCTTCCAGTTATTGCTCCAATGTCTCATTTTTTTTTCATTTTATCTTCAAAGAAGCTTTAGGTTTCAGAAAAGTCACATACAGAATATAGGGGATTCCCATATATCCAACATCCTCCCTCGTTTCCCTTTCCCCTATTAATAAGGTTTTACATGTGGGTGGTGCATTTCTTACAATTGATACACAAATATTGAAGCATTGCTACTAATCACGTTCAATGATTTACACTATGGTTTACATTTTCATACATACACTTTTATAAATTTTGACAAAATTTAACATGGCTTGTATCCATTATTTTAAGATCATGTAGAACAATTCCAATGCCCCCCAAATTCCCTATGTTCTATCTAGTCTGTCCCTCCCTCCCCCTCCCCTCAGGATCCACGGCAACCACCAAGCTTCACTCCTTGAAGAACAGGATTCATAGTTACTTGCAACAACATTGATGGCTTGACATACTGACCTGTCCTCCCCTATTAGGCACCGCCTATTCTCTCGAGAGAATCTGCCCCTCTATTTGAGAATATAGCAGGACTCCCAAGGATGGGAGTCCAATATCTTCCCATTCATTGTGTGGGTATCCACCCAATGATGCAACGCACTATGACAGGATGAACAGTCACATACTACCTAGAAGCCTGCCCCCGATGCACCCTGTCCCGCATGCCCCCCACATCCAACACTCTAAACCAGTAACCCTCCCCTGCCATATTACCCCCCCCAAAACCATTCCCAACATTGTAGTTTCAACCACATACCTGCAAATCCCCAGAGTTCATCCACTCCCTCCCCTGACCCTCCCCCCAGTTCCATGGACAGTGCAACCTCCCCCATCCCCCTTACAGGTCAGCACCACACAATCCAATAGCATCACCGCACCACTGTCATGCCCAATCACTGCACAACTACACCCTTCCACCTTATCATAGATTTTTCCTATAGGGGCATTGGCTCACAACTCTCTACTTCCCTTTTGTCTCCTATAAATCTATCTTCCAGACTCTAGTTCTGTGAGTCTGCTCAATTTGCTTAATTCATATAAGTGAGGTCATGTAATATTTGTCTTTCAGTGCCTGGCTTGCTTCACTCAACATAAGGTCTTCAAGGATCATCCATGTTATCCCATGTTTTAATACTGCATTCCTTCTTACAGCTGAGTAATATTCCATTGTACGTATATACCAGAGTTTCCTTATCCATTCATCTGTTGATGGACATTTGTGTTGTTTCCAATGTTTGGCAATAGTGAATAATGCCACTATGAACACTGGTGTGCATATATCTGTTCATGTCCCTGCTTTCAATTCTTCTGGGTATATACCTAGTAGTTGGATTGATGAATCATATGGAAGTTCTATAGTCAGCTTCCTGAGGAACCACCAGACTGTCCTCCACAATGGTTGCACCGTTCTGCATTCCCATCAGCAGTGATAAGGGTTCCCATTCCTCCACATCCCCTCCAACACTTGTAGTCCTCTGTTTTTTAATAGCCATCAGTTTAATTGGTATAAGATGATATCTCATTGTAGTTTTGGTTTGCGTTTCCCTAATAGCTAGTGATGTTGAGCATCTTTTCATGTGCTTTTTAGCCATTTGTATTTCTTCTTTGGAGAAGTGTCTATACAAATCACTTGCCCATTTTTAAAATGGGTTGTTTGTCTTTTTATTTCGAGGTATAGGATTTCTTTTTAATTTTTCTAATTTTTTATTTTTGTACCTTTATATATATATATATATTTTTTTTTACTTTATTTTGTACATTTAACAATTGAAAATATAAACAATTAAAAACTAAAAAGTAAACACAGATGAATGAATATATACATTTCTCAATTAAATGTAATGGATACATATAAAATTTTTTTTTGAATCAAACAATATGTTACACAATATATTTGGTTCATAGTAATGTATTCATACAGTATTTGTCCTTTTGTATCTGGCTTGCTTCGCTCAACATAATGTCCTCCAGGTTCATCCATGTTGTCATATGCTTTACAACTTCATTTCTTCTTACAGCTGCATAATATTCCATCGTGTGAATAGACCATAGTTTGTTTATCCATTCTTCTGTTGATGGACACCTGGGTTGTTTCCAACTTTTGGCAATGGTGAATAATGTTGCTATGAACATTGGTGTGCAGATGTCTGTTCGTGTCACTGCTCTCAGTTCTTCTGGGTATATACCCAGTAGTGGTATTGCAGGGTCACGTGGCAAGTCTATATACAGCTTCTTTAGGAACTGCCAAACAGTCCTCCATACTGGCTGTACCATTCTGCATTCCCACCAACAGTGCAGAAGTGTTCCTATCTCTCCACATCCTCTCCAACACTTGTAGTTCTCTGTCTTTTTAATAGTGGCCATTCTGATAGGTGTGAAATGATATCTCATTGTAGTTTTGATTTGTATTTCCCTAATCATGAGTGATGTTGATCATTTCTTCATGTATTTTTTGCCATTTTTATTTCTTCTTTGGAGAAATGTCTATTCAAGTCTTTCGCCCATTTTTTTAATTGGGTCGTTTGTCTTTTTATTGAGGAGCTGTAACATCTCTTTATATATCCTGGATATTAAACCCTTATCAGATATGTGATTTCCAAATATTTTTTCCCATTGAGTTGGCTGCCTTTTCACCCTTCTGACAAAGTCCTGTGAGGTGCAAATGTGTTTAATTTTGAAGAGGTCCCATTTATCTATTTTTTCTTTTGTTGCACGTGCTTTGGCTTTAAGGTCGAAGAAACCACCACCTACTACAAGGTCTTGAAGATGTTTCCCTACATTTTCTTCTAGCAGTTTTATGGTCCTGGCTTTTATATTTAGATCTTTGATCCACTTTGAGTTGATTCTTTTATAGGGGGTGAGATAAGGGTCCTCTTTCATTCTTTTGGTTATAGATATCCAGTTCTCCCAACACCATTTGTTGAAGAGACTGTTTTTTTCCCATTAGCATGAGCCTGATAGGTTTGTCAAAAACCAGTTGACTGTATAGGTGAGGGTATATTTCTGGGTTCTCAAATCTATTCCACTGATCTATGTGTCTATCTTTATGCCAGTACCATGCTATTTTGACCACTGTAGCTTTGTAATATGTTTCAAGGTCAGGCAGTGAAATTCCTCCCATGTTGCTCTTCTTTTTTAGAATGCTTTTGGCTATTTGGGTGCACTTACCCTTCCAGATGAATTTGGTAATTGCCTTGTCTAATTCTGCAAAGTAAGCTGTTGGGATTTTGATTGGTATTGCATTGAATCTATAAAACAGTTTGGGTAAGATTGACATCTTCACGATATTTATTCTTCCAATCCATGAGCACGGAATGTCTTTCCATTTGTTTAGGTCTTTTAAAATTTCTTTTAGCATTGTTTTGTAGTTTTCTGCATATAGGTCCTGTACTTCTTTGGTTAAATTAACTCCTTGGTATTTGAGTTTTTTTCTTGCTATTGAAAATGGAATTTCCCCCTGATTTCCTCCTCAGGTTGTTCAGTACTAGTGTACAAAAACATTACTGATTTTTGCATGTTGATCTTGTATCCTGCCACTTTGCTGAACTCATTTATTAGTTCAAGTAGCTTTGTTGTGGATACTTCAGGATTTTCTAAGTATAGGATCATGTCATCTGCAAACAGTGAGAGTTTTACTTCCTCTTTTCCTGTTTGGACGCCTTTAATTTTTTTGCCTTGTCTAATTGCCCTAGCTAGAACTTCTAGTACAATGTTGAATAACAATGGTGACAGTGGGCATCCTTGTCTTGTTCCTGATCTTAGAGGGAAAGCTTTCAACCTTTCCCCATTGAGTATGATGTTGGCTGTGGGTTTTTCATATATGCCTTTTATCATATGAGGAATTTTCCTTTTATTCCTATCTTTTGAAGTGTTTTTATCAAAAAAGTTTGCTGGATTTTGTCGAATGCCTTTTCTGCATCTATTGAGATGATCATGTGTTTTTTTTCCTTCAATTTGTTAATGTGGTGTATTACATTGATTGATTTTCTTATGTTGAACCAGCCTTGCATACCAGGAATAAATCTCACTTGGTCGTGATGTATAAGTCTTTTGATATGCTGTTGGATTCGGTTTGCAAATATTTTGTTGAGAATTTTTGCATCTATGTTCATTAGAAAGATTGGTCTGTGATTTTCTTTTCTTGTAGAATCTTTATCTGGCTTTGGTATTAAGGTGATGTTGACTTCATAAAATGTGTTGGGTAATTTTCCCTCCTCTTCAATTTTTTGGAAGCGTTTAAACAGGATTGGTGTTCATTCTTTTTGAAATGCTTGGTAGAATTCACCTGTGAAGCCCTCTGGTCCTGGACCTTTCTTTGCTGGGAGATTTTTGATGATGGATTCAATCTCCTTAATTGTGATTGGTTTGTTAAGTTCTTGTATTTCTTGTAGTGTCAGTGTAGGTTGGTTGTGCGTTTCTAGAAATTTGTCCATTTCATCTAGGTTGTCTAGTTTGTTGGCATATAGTTTTTCATAATATCCTCTTATGATTCTTTTTATATCTGTGAGGTCATTTGTAATTTCCCCCCTTTCAATTCTGATTGTATTTATTTGCATCTTCTCTCTTTTTTCCTTTGTTAGTCTAGCAAGGAGTTTGTCAATTTTATTGATCTTCTCAAAGAACCAGCTTTTGGTTTTGTTGATTTTCTCTATTGTTTTTCTGTTCTTATTTTCATTTATTTCTGCGCTAATCTTTATTATTTCTTTCCTTCTGCTTGCTTTGGGATTGGTTTGCTGTCCTTTTTCTAGTTTCTCTAGTTGTTCAGTTAAATCTTTGAGTTTAGCTCTTTCTTGTTTTTTAATATAGGCATTTAGGGCTATAAACTTCCCTCTCAAGACTGCCTTTGCTGTATCCCATAACTTTTGATACATTGTGTTCTCATTTTCATTTGTCTCAATATATTTACAGATTTCACTTGCAATTTCTTCTTTGACCCACTGATTATTTAGGAGTGTGTTGTTCAGTCTCCACACATTTGCGAATTTACTTTTTTCCTGTCTATTATTGATTTCTAGTTTCATTCCATTATGATCTGAGAAGGTGCTTTGTATAATTTAAATCTTTTTGTATTTATTAAGAGCTGAATTGTGACCTAACATGTGGTCTATCCTGGAGAAAGATCCATGGGCACTTGAGAAGAATATATAACACGCTGAGTTTGGATGCAGCAGTGTTCTGTTTATGTCTGTTAGGTCTAACTTGTTTATCATATTGTTCAAGTTCTCTGTTTCCTTGTTGATCTTCTGTCTAGTTGTTCTATCTAATGATATATGTGGGGTGTTGAAGTCTCCAACTATTATTGTAGAAATGCCTATCTCTCCCTTCAGTTTTGTCAGAGTTTGTCTCATATATTTTGGGGCATGTTGGTTAGGTGCATAGATATTTATGACTGTTATATCTTCCTGGTGGATTGTCCCTTTTATTAATATATAAGGGCCTCCTGTATCTCTTATAACTTTTTTGCATTTAAAGTCTGTTTTGTCTGATATTAGTATAGCTGTCCCTGCTCTTTTCTGTTTACTGTTCGTGTTTTCTTTCACTTTCATCCGGTTTGTATCCCTGGGTCTGAGGTGAGTTTCTTGTAAGCAGCATATGGATGGCTGATGTTTTTTTATCCATTCTATTAGCCTGGATCTTTTGATTGGGGAATTTAATCCATTCACATTTAATGATATTACTGTAAATGCACTATTTACTTCCTCCATTTTATTCTGTGGTTTTCATATGTCATCTTGTTTTTGTCTCTTTTTACTCTTTTGCTTATCCTTTCTGCTATTCTTTCTTCTATACTCTCCTCCAAGCCTCTCTCTCCTGTCCTTTTCTTTCAGGTTCTAAGGTTTCCTTTAATATTTCCTGCAAAGGTGGATTCTTTTTTGCAAACTCTCTTAGTTTCTGTTTGTTTGTGAATATTTTACACTCACCTTCATATTTGAAGGACAGTTTTGCTGGATAAAGAATTCTTGGCTGGCAGTTTTCCCCTTTCAGTTTCTTAATTGTACCATACTGCTGTCTTCTCACCTCCATGGTTTCTGAAGAGAAATCTGCACTATGTCTTACTGGACGATCCTTGTATGTGATCGTTTGCTTCTCTCTTGCTGCTCTGAGAATTTTCTCTTTATTTTTGATGTTTGACATTTTGAGTAGTATATGTCTTGGCAAACGTCTATTTGGATTTATTCTGATTGGGGTACGCTGTGATTCTTGGACATGTAAGTTCATTTATTTCATGAGAGTTGGGAAATTTTCAGCTATTATTTCCTCAAATACTCTTTCTGCCCCTTTTCCCTTCTCTTCCCCTTCTGGAACTCCCATGACACTTATGTTGTTGTGTTTTGTGTTGTCATTCAACTCTCTGAGCCCCTGCTCTATTTTTTCCATTCTTTTCTCTCTCTGTTCTTTTCTCTCTTCAATTTTAGCTGCTCTGTCTTTGGTATCACTTATTCTTTCTACTATCATTTTGAGTCTGTTGTTGTATGCCTCAAATGTGTTTTTGATCTCACCTATTGTGTCTTTCATTCCCATGAGCTCTGTTACTTTTCTGTTCAGGATTTCAAATTCTTCTTCGCATCCACTCAATGTCTTCTTGATGTCATTTATCTCTTTAACTATATTGTCTTTCATCTCATTAATTTGATTTTGGAAATTTGTGCTCATCTCGCTGATTAGTTCTCTCAAATTCTGCATCTCTTCTGGGACTTTGATGTATTCCTTTTCTTGGGCCATGCCCTCTATTTTCTTAGTATGGCTCATAATTTTTTGCTGGTGGTATCTGGTTAGGATGTAGTTTACTCAGATGCTTAATCCCTTTCTCTTTTATAGGGATTTAATGGCAGGAGGTCGTGAGTTACCACAGCTCTTTGATTTTTGGCTCAACCTGGATTGTTAGGATTGTCCTGCTGGTTGCTCAAAACTGGGCACTGGACCCAGTAACTGGTTGTAGAGTCACTTCCTAGGGCCTTAGGTGGGGAGACTATAGAGGCCAGGAAAAGCCTCTCCTACTTATTTTTAATTTTCTTATGTGCACTTTCTTAGCCTGCCAGGAGATGGCACTCTTTGGCAGCTCTCAATTCAATGCCTGGTTGGAGTGTATTTGTTGTGACACAGACCAGATCAATGTGATAGAGCTTCCTGTCTGGGGGCTAAGAGCCTTGTAATTCAAACTTTCTGAGACAGTTCTCCAGTCTTCTCTGGCAGCCCCCTCCCTTTTCCCAGCTAGGAAATATTTCCACTCCCCTCTGAGTCCTCAATAATCAGTTCCTGTTAGTAGAGGATGAGATCGGGAGGTTTGTATATCTTTAGCCCCTTGCAGGCTCCAAGACAAACAATGGCGCAGCCCCACCCGGCCTTGAAGAGCTCTCGGGACATGGCAGACCAAACCTGCAAAGTCAAAAGCCAAGTCAGCCCCACGCTTTCTCTCCCCTCTCCTCTGGAGTCCTCAACAATTAGTTCAGGCTAGAAGAGAGGGAGATTGCAAGGGTTGGATTTCTCCAGTTCTCTGTAGGCTCCCAGGGCAAACCACTGTGTGGAAGGGTCCGTGGGGCTCTGCAGCCCAATTTTGCAGGTCAGAACCTGAGTCAGCCTTAGGATGTGTCCGTCTTTCTCCCCTTTCCTTGAGTGGTAGCTCTCTGGTGCCCCCTTTGTCTGTAGTCGCAGGCCCAGAGGCCTGAGAATTCTAAAGAGTGTGGGGGAGGGTGCCGGTAGCAGCTGCAACTGCTGGTTCCAACTCACAGTTCTGTAGTCGTGATTTCCCTCTTTTGTCCCTCTCTCCTCTGGGTAGTGTGCAGCCTTCACCTGCTGTCTTAAACCCTAGAAGATCTTTTTCGGTGCTGTCTCAGCCTGTCCTCTAGCTATTTTTCTGGAGAAGAGATTCCCGTGTCTTACTAGTCAGTCATCTTCCCGGAAGTGTCTACGATTTCTTTATATATGCTGGATACTAGGTCCCTATAAGATATATGATTACCAAATGTTTTCTCCCATTGAGAAGCCTGCCTTTTCACTTTCTTGACAAACTCCTTTGAGGTGCAAAAGTTTTTAATTTTGAGGAGGTCCCATTTATCTATTTTTTCTTTCCTTGCTCATTCTTTGGGTGTAAAGTTCATGAAAACATTTCCTAATTCAAGATCTTGTAGGTGCTTGCCTGCATTATCTTCCAAGGTCTTTATGGTCTTGGTTCTTATATTTAGATCTTTGATCCATCTTGAGTTATTTTTGTATAAGGTGTGAGATGGTGTTCCTCTCTCAATCTTTTGGTTATCCATATCCAGTTCCCCAAGCACCTTTTGTTGAAGAGGCCATTCTCCCCCAGTTGAGTGAGCTTGGTGGCCTTGTTGAATATCAGTTGGCTGTATATGTGCGGATCTATATCAGAACTCTCAATTTGGTATGTCTATCCTTATGCCAATACCACACAGTTTTTACCACTGTAGTTTTGTAGAAAGTTTTAAAGTCAGGTAGTTTGATTCCTCCAATTTAGTTTTTCTTTTTCAGTATGTCTTTGGCTATTCAGTGCCCCTTGCCCTTCCAAATAAATTTCATAGTTAGTTTTTCCAATTCAGTAAAAAATGTTGGGGTAATTTTTATTGGGATTGTGTTAGATCTGTAAATCACTTTGGGTAGTATAGACATCTTAATGATGTTTTATCTTTCCATCCATGAATAGGGAATATTCTTCCATTTATTTAGGTCTTCCTTGATTTCCTTTAACAGTGTTGTATAGTTTTCTGCATACAAGTTGTTTACATCTTTAGTTAAATTTATTCCTAGGTATTTGATTCTTTTAGTTGTTATTGTAAATGTGACTTTTTTTTTTTTATTTCCTTCTCAGATTGCTCATTATTGGTGTACAGAAGTGCTACTGATTTTTGCACATTAATCTTATAACCTGCCACTTTACTGAACTCATTTATCAGCTCTAGAAGATTTGTTGTAGATTTCTCAGGGCTTTCTATGTATAGGATTATGTCATCTGCAAATAGTGAAATTTTTACTTCTTCCTTTCCAATTTGGATGCCTTTTAAATCTTTTTCTTGCCTAAGTGCTTGAGCAAGTACTTCTAACACAATGTTCAATAAGAGCAGTGACAGTGGGCATCCTAGTCTTGTTCCAGATCTTGGAGGGGAAGCTTTTAGGATTTCACCATCGAATGTGATGTTAGCTGTGGGTTTTTCATATATATCCTTTATCATGCTGAGGTAGTTTCCTTCTACTATCTTTTGAAGTGTTTTTTATCAGGAAAGGGTGCTGCTGTATTTTGTTGAATCCTTTTTCCACATCTATAGAGATTGTCGTGTGATTTTTTTCCTTTCGATCTGTTTATGTGGTATATCACATTGTTTGATTTTCTTATGTTGAACCATCCTTGCATACCAGGGATGAAACCCACTTGGTCATGTTATATAATTCATTTGGTGTGTTGTTGAATATGATTAGCTGGTATTTACTTGAGGATTTTAGCATCTAGGTTCATTAGAGAGATTGGTCTATACTTTTGCTATCTTGTGGCATCTTTGTTTGGCTTTGGTATTAGGGTGATGTTGGCATCTTAGAATGATTTAGTCAATGTTCTCTCCACTTCTATTTTTTGGAAGAGTTTAAGCAGGATTGTTGTTCATTCTTTCCTGAATGTTTGGTAGAATTCACATGTGAAGCCACCTGGTCCTAGGCTCTTCTTAGTTGGTAGGTTTTTCATGACTAATTCAATCTCGTTGTTTGTGATTGGTCTGTTGATTTCATCAATTTCTTTTTTCATCAATGTAGGCTGCTTGTGTGTTTCTGGGAATTTGTCCATTTCCTCTAAATTAGCCATCTTTTAGGCATACAATTTTTCAAAGTATCCTCTTATGATACTCTTTATTTCTGTGGAGTCAGTGGTGATATCCCCTTCCTCATTTCTTATTTTATGTATTTGCATCTTCTTTCTTTTTTCTTTGTTAATCAAGCTAAGGGTTTGTCAATTTTATTAATCTTCTCAAAGAACCAGCTTTTATTTTGTTTATTTTTTCTAGTGCTTTCTTATTTTCAATTTCATTTAGCTCTGCTCTAATTTTTATTTCCTTCTTTCTACTTCCTTTGGGGTTAGATTTTTATCTTTTTCTAATTCCTCCAGGTGTGCAGTGCAGTTAGGTCTTTGATTTTAGCTCTTTCTTCTTTTTTTAACATAAGCATTTATGGCTATGAATTTCCCCCCACAGTACAGCTTTTGCTGCATCCCAAAGTTTTTGGTATGTTGTGTTGTCATTTTCCTTCGTTTCATGGTAGCTACTGGTTTTTTTTGCAATTTCCTCTGACCCACCGATTGTCTAAGAGTGTGTTGTTTAACTTCCATATTTTTGTGCCTAATCTGATTCTCTGGCCCTTACTGATTTCCAGCTTCATTACATTGTGGTCAGAGAAATTACTTTGTATAATTTCAATCCTTCTGATTTCATTGAGAGTAGTTCTGTGGTCTAGTATGTGGTTTATCCTGGAGAATATCCATGTGCACTTGAGAAGAATGTATATCTTGTTGTATTTGGGTGTAATATTCTGTATATGTCTATTAGGTCTAGATCCTCTGACATACTATTCAAGGTCTCTTTTTCTCTGTTGAACTTCTGCTGAGATGTTCTGTCTAATGGTGAAAATGGTGTATTAAAGTCCCCTGCTATAATTGTAGATGCATCTATTTTTCCACTTAGTTTTCCCAATTTTGCCTCATGTATTTTGAGGTGCCCTGGCTAGGTGCATAAATGTTTATGATTGTTCTTTCTTCTTGATAGAGTACACCTTTTATTAATATATAGTATCCTTCTTTGTCTCATAATAGTTTTGCATTAAAAGTCTATTTTGTCTGACTTTTGTCAGGAGTAGTATAGCTACTCCTGCCCTTCTTTTTTGGTTATTGTTTGCATGTAAAATTGTTTTCCAACCAATCACTTTCAGCCTCCTTGTGTCCCTGGGTCTAAGGTGAGTTTCTTGCAGACAGCATATAGATGGGTCATATTTCCTTATCCATTCTACCAATATGTGTCTCTTGATTGGAGAGTTTAATCCATTAACATTCAATGTTATTATCATCAAGGAATTACTTATATTAGCCATATTATCTTTAGGTTTATGTGTGCCATATATTGTTTTTATTTCTCTTTTTATCTTCTTAGTTATTCTTACACTCTCCTCCAACTCTCTCTCACCTGTTTTTTCCTTTCAACCTGCAAAATTTAGTATTTCTTGAAGGACAGGTTTAGTATTTCTTGAAGGGCAGGTTTCTTGTTGACATTCTATTAATTTCTGTTTATCTGTGAATATTTTAAATTCTCCCTCATTTTTGAATATCACCTTTGTTGGGTAGAGAATTCTTGGCTGAAAGTTTTTTCTTTTAGCACCTTAACAATGTCATACCACTGCCTTCTTGCTTCCACTGTTTCAGATGAGAAATCAGCATTTAATCTTATCAAGCTTCTCTTGTATGTGATAGATGTCTTTTATCTTGTTGCTTTCAGTATTCTCTTTTTGCCTTGAGCTTTGGAAAATTTGACAAGTATATGTTTGGAGTAGGCCAGTTAGGATCTATACTGTTTGGGGTGTGCTGCACTTCCTGGGCATATACATCCATGTCCCTCAATAGAGTTGGGAAATTGTCAGCCATTAGTTCCTTCAACACTCCTTCTGCCTCCTTTCTCTTTTCTTCTCTTTCTGGAATGCCTATAATGCATATGTTTGTGTGTTTTGTGTTGTCATTCAAGTCCCTATGTCCCTGTTCAATTTTTTCTATCTTTTAATCTATCTGTTCAACTATCTGTCTGATTTCAGATGTACTGTCTTCCACATTACTGATTCTTTCCTCTGCCTGTTCAAATCTGCTGTTATGTGCTTCCAGTGTATTTTTTATTTCTTGCATTGAGCCATTCATCATCACCAGAGCCATTGTCTTTTTTATGTATGTTTACAATTTATTTGGTATATTCTCCTAGTGTCTTCTTAATATCCTTAATCTCTTCCTTCACTTCATTAAGTTGATTCATGATATTTGTTTGGACATCTCTGATTAGTTGTTCCAGGTTCTGCATCTCCTCCTGTTTTTTAGTTTTCTCATTAGACTAAGCATGTCTTCTTGTTTCTTAGTATGGTTTGTAATTTTTTGTTGGTGTCTAGGCATCTGTTTGTCTTGATGGGTTTATGTGATTGGCTAGCTTCTTTTTCTACTCTAGGGTTTTATTTTGTTGTTTTTGTGTGTGTGGTAACGTTTCACTTTGACACTTTGTTCCTCTTATTCTATTTCTTTGCTGTTGTCTATGTTCCCTTGAAAAAAATAATTAAGACAAGAGAAAAGGATAAAGATAAGAAGAGAAAAAGAATAATAGTAATAATAATAAAAAAGATAGAAGAGGAATATACAAGACCTAGGAAAATAAATAATTAGCATGTGCAAAAAATCAGAAGAAGTACAGAGGAATAAGAATAAAGGAGAAACAAAATAGACAAGAATATATAGAATGAATTAAAAGGTTGGAATGATAAGAGAGGAAATTAAAAAAGAAAAAAGAAAAGAAAAACAACAAAAAAAGAAAAAAATTAAAAAAGAAAGGAAAGATAAAGAAGAGAGAAATAAAACATAAAAAAAATTGAAGACCAAACAAAAAGACATGGAATGAAAGAAAAACAACAGAAAACAGAAGATAGAAAAATGAAGGAAAGAAAAGAAATAACGTAGTAGAAAAAATCAGGAAAAGAAAAAAAAAAGGGAAACAAAGAAAGGGGAAACACAACGAAGAAGAAACAAAACAGCAGCAATTAAAAAAAAAAGAAAGAAAACAAGAACTAAAAACAACCAAAGAAAACCAGACTTCCTTTTTAGGCCCTTAAAGACCTTCTCAGGCTGCAGATGTTCATCAATCAATCACCCTGCAGTCTGCCCTCTGCAGGTAATGTACCTGGTTTTAGTGAGTAAAATTGGGGGCGGGGGGGAAGGAACCTTAAAAAAACCCAACAGATCCGAGAAAAGCTAAAATAAAAGAATATCTTTATGTTCCCTGTCATAAGGCACCAGCTGGATGCCTGATAACCCAATGGATCACTTCTCCACTTCTTTAAGGAGACCGGGAAATTGAACCAGGAGCCTCTATATGCAAGGCAGAAATTCCTCCACTTAGCTAAACTGTCTCCTTAGGTTAATCAATCTCCAGAAAGCCATCTGCCTCCTTTTCCCCAGGTGTTCTACAGTTTGCTAGAATCCTGCTGATTAGGCACCTGTCCCACCCTTTCTCTAATCTAGTTCCTCTCTTTCCCAGGGCTGCTGTGCGTGACAATCTGCCTGAGTAGATACCTCTCCCCGTCCCCGTTGGGTCAGGGTCCCTTCTGAGATTCAAAGGGGGCTCAGCTGGCCAAACTCACCACAAAAAAACCACTGTCCGCCCTCTGTCAGACTCCTCTTCTTCCCAGGGAACGCCCCCTCACAGTCCATTGGCAGCAGCGAGCCAGGGGCCTCCATCAAGGCTACTTGCCCTGAGGGTGGGGTATATGTGCCGTTTCCAAGCAACTCATGGTTTTCCTTTGGCTTCTTTATCTTTCCAATACCCTTCTAGGTGACTCAGAGAACCTTCCTGTTCTATATATATCCAAAGCAGCTCCTTTAGATAGGTCTCTGCCTTCTCTCCATTTTGTGTGTGTGTGTGTGTGTGTGTGTGAGAGAGAGAGAGGGTCAGACTCTGCCTACCTACTTCAGTGCAATTTTCCCAGAAGTCCGATTTGTATTATTTTTGCAACTGTTGTGTAAGTTTGAAATTATTTCAACAGGAAAAGTTAAAAGAAGTGGTATATTTTAGTTGTTTGCATTTGGCAAGTAAATACCTTTAATACACCAAAATATAGTGTAATGAAGTTGTGCCATTTGCAAGATAACTGTAAAAGATATTAAAGATAGTAATTTCTTGTGTCAAAGATGTAATCTAGTAATGGGACACAGCTTTAAAATTGTGTGAAAGAGAAGAAAACGAATTACTCTGTGTTTTGTACATAAATTGGCAATCTCTGCAAGGTCCAAATCTGCTGAGGCCTGAGATATAATAAATGGCTTGGGTCCCCCATAAACTCTGACGGGAGTGGTTTGGTGTAAACAGCATCCCTACCACATTTAATAGAGGACGCGATCACTCGATGTAGCTTGTGTATCCAGGTCCCTGACTTGCCTACGCCTTTGCCGTTGGCCCTGACGCAAAGGCCCTTCCTCTCTCTCCACTGCCTGCAGATAACAAAGCTTAAACATTTACCAAGCGGGAGGTGACAGGCCCTTCCCATCTCTTTTTATTCATGACCTCAGATTAATAATTAGTCGCCTGAAAAATGAGCCAATCTGTTTCATGGGGGGGAAGAACCATGAGCCAAGCCAATTAGCATCTGGTTTTGACTGCCTTGGGAATTTAATTTAGTCACACGGCCCATTTAAGGTCTCCAAATAGTGCTGTTTCCCGAAGACGAGAGTCATGATTGTTAAACAGGGGAGGCCCCAGGGGACCCATATGTTGAAGATGCGCCTGCGTGGGTCGCCTGGGCTGGGGCGCAGGGCGGGCTTCTTTGTTAAGCCCACATGCCCGTTCTATTCTTCTCAGAGGACTCAGCAGCTGGCTCTGGGCAGCCCAAATCTTAGCCACCCGCGGAGGGAGTGGCGGCTGCCCCCAAATAGTTGCACACTTGAGTGGGCCTTTTGTCTGCTTAAAAGACATTCCAACTGCCCATTACCAGCCGGCCTTCCCACAAAGGGGGGTGGCTGTGGAGTGGGCAGCCTGTCTGTACAGCATATTGCCAGGAGCAGTGGGTTGGCCCATTGGCAGTTTGCAGGTTGTCCCCTGCAAGGAAAGGCCACAGGGCCAGGGAAGAACAGAGGCCAAAGTGAGGGCTCCAGGAGCCGAGATGAACCTAGACAATTTAACTTGGGAGATTTAAGGAATCATCGAATCAAGATAATGGGGATCCAGGGGAAAAATAATTTGGCCCTCTCTCTTCTCTCTCAGGAACTACCCAAGCCCCATGATGTGAGCTCTTTGAAAAGAAATCCCCAGCCCTCCTTGTTTTAACAACTGTTGCTGGGAAAACATTCTATGAGTCAGGCTGATATAAAAATCTTCTCCTTTCTCAAGTGGCCCCTGAGAACTGCCAGTTTTCTGTTTAACAGGCTTCAGAGATTTATAAAAAATGATAGTGAATGATGCCAACCTCAATAGCATTGATTGCAGAGCTCTGCTCACAGGCCTGGCCGTAAGTGTATACTTGTACAGTTCTCATTTAATCCACACTACAATCCTGTGAAGTTGTTATTATTATCTGCCTTTTAGAGATGAGAAACTGAGGCTTCAAAAGGGTTAAGTGACCAGCCGTAAATGGCCTGGATTAGGACTGGAGGCAGGAGGACCCACTTCCCAAGCCTGGCTGCACCCACCCCCCTTCATAGCTGCCTCTATGGCCATGTCTTCTCCAGGGTAGAACCTCGAGTCTCTGCAGGCCTTAAGATGGCAGCCCCACCCCCACTTTTGAGACTCCTCCCAAAGACAGCACTCTGCCATGGGAGGGTGGCAGAGGGGCTGTGGACGGCGGGCTTTGCTGTCGTTCATCAGTGTGAATCATGTTGGGCATGGGTTGGTGCGCCTCTGTACATGAGCAGTCAGTGGACCAGTGAGGTCAGAAGAGAGTTTCCCAAAATGTCAGCACCACATTGTAGGGAATGAGACATCACAGAACAGCTTTGGGGGCCAAATCGAGGTGGTGGAGGGAGCTGCAGTAGCTAGATTTGGCCTTGAAAGGTGAAATTAGGGGAAGAGGGGAGAGCATAGAGCTGGGAAGAAATGACTGGATCTGGGGTAAGAGAATAAGACAGGGGCAGGGGCAGAGTACACAGGAGGCTGTGGTGGGTCAGAGAAGATGGAGCAGGGAGAGAGAGGTGACACTGGGACATCCATGCTTCTGAGCTCAAGGGAACACTGCTTGGACATCCAGACCACCCAGGCACCATCCCATGACATTCAGGAAATATTTTCCCCCAGTTAGTTGTAAGGGAAAACCTGGATGTTGTACTAAGCTCATCAGTGCTCATCAGTGCTCAGGAGCTCTGATCTGTGGACTAAAAACCTGGATGGCTTTGGCTTTCATTGGGTTCAGAACCACTGGCCAGCCCTCTTCCTAGGGAGATGTTTGGGACAACACCTCAGATTTACAATGTACAAGGGCAGTTTTCAAGGTGTAGAAATCACAGCATGGCCTCTTTTAGCACCCATATTTATGTAAGTGCACCATCAGAATTTTCACCTCCTCCACGAGGACATAATTCACTGACACTTGACAAATACTGAAAATGTCCATTGCCACAACGGTTGCACTATTTCCCATGTTGATTTAAGGAAGGGTTTCTTTAGTGGTGGGTAGGGGAGATTTGGAAATGGGACAAGAAAGGGGGTGAGGTGGGAGCCCCACCCACACTGTCCAAGGAGGAAGGCATATGGAAATCTCCACTCTCTGAATGGCACCATCCTGCCCTGAGACACTGCCACAGTCCTTGCTGTTAAGATGAGACCCTGCTAGAAGAAGAAGCCAGAAGACAGTTCCCACGTGTAGAAGTTTTGCTTGACTTGAATGTGTCATGCTGCCCATAAAACACACCCATTACTGTTTCTGGAATTTAGGCATGGTCATTGCTGGTGTCATTCCAGACCCTCCCCACTCCCTAAGCCTGTCACCTTGCATCCAAATGCACACGAACTGAATAGCTCTGTCAATAATTTTTATTTGGGGAGCAATAAAGAAAGCAAGATTCATGGGGCAGTTTGGAGACTCTGGAATGGGTACGTGACAGGGACATGTATAAACCGAGAAATGCAGGGTAGGAATGTGAAAGGACAATTTCCCTCCTACATGGTTCACGAGATCTGGGGAAGCCAAGGTGATGTCCAGTCTTTCTGGTGCCCATTTTGCTAATGATGTTGGATACCAGTTGGAGTAGGAGGTAGAACAATGGCATGCGGGGGCCGGGAGTAGAACATGCATGTCTGTCCTGTGGCCTGTTGCAGGATCCATCTGCCACGTTGGATCTGTAAGTAATCTGACCTTCCCCATAGTGGAGGATGGTATAGTCTTGGTTAAACATTTGGGCTTTGAATCAGACAGTCCTGGGTCAAACTCTGGTTCAGACAGTGTTTTCAGTTGGGTTTCTTTCCAGGCAGACCCAAGACAAAGGATTTGGGTGCAAGGAGTTGATTTGGGCCATGATCCTGGGCAGCACTGGAGAGACTGGTGAAGCAAGACAAGGAAGAGAAAGTGGCCAGGGCAGGGTGCATTGATGGACAGATTGCTTGTGTGGGCAACTGGGGTTCAAGCCTGCTGGGGTCCCATGGGAGAGTGCTTCTGGGGGCAAGGGAGCTGGCATATCTATCCACAGACAATGTCTTCTGTTGATCAAGGAACACCCTGTGACGTTGGCTCCTTGGCACTTCTGGCCTGCCCTGCACGGGGATACAGAGTGCCCGCTCTCAGACACTCGGTGCTCCAGTCAGGGAGCCATAGGGGGCATCAGGACAGGGTGTGGAGTGTGTGGGGACAGGGTGTCCACAGCATGGCCACAGCCACGTTCTCTGTGACCTGCACCCCACCAGGCACCACGGGGCAAACTCTTGGCCTCCAGGATGAGGCCACAAGTTTTGTGCGGGAGTCATCCCACCACATTACCCCTCTGGCTTCCTGCCTCAGCATCTTAGTGTGAAGTGTGAGTTCCTGTGAGGGAGCTAGTCCAAAGGACCTGCCTGAGGAACCAAAGGGTAACACACCCTCCATTCCAGGAGGCCCTGTGGAAGGCCTCTGGGGAGTCTTATGCCGGCGGATGGACACAGGTGACCGACTCAACACTGCATCCCAGCCTCGGCACCAGAGCCCACATTCCAGTCTCTGAGACCCCTTCCAAGACACCCTGAATGCCAGCCTTGGCCGGCCTCTGCTCTCTGGGGACCAGCTAAGGTGGTGGCAATTGCGTGAAGCATTTGCCTTGAGGCAGACTGAGCCATGGGTGCACCTTCCCTGGACAGTGTGTGTGTGTGTGTAAGGAAGCACTGTCAAAGCGTTAAGCAGTTTCACCACTTCTATGTGAGTTGAGGGTAACCAAGTGACTGAAGGGATGCTGAAATCCTCCAAATGTGTGGGCAAAATGCCCACATTCAGAAGTCAGGAAAGAACAAAAGAGTGGCTGAAGGCTGTGATGGACAGCACTGCTTTCCAAGGCACAGAGAGAATTCAGGAAAGCATTGCCCGTTTATTTTTTCCTATACTGAATTCACATTATCCCATAATTCCTGGCCACTCCCTGAGCCACTGGGCCTCATGGGCAGCTTGAACCGAGGGGGCCTCACAGGGCAGTCCAGGTACTTAGAGTCAACACCGGAAGAACCACTTAGGTTCTAGAAGCACATGGAACCACTTAGGGACCTCTTGTGACCTTCACAGGTTGCTGTTGACATGGTTGAAAAGAGACTGAGTCAGTCAAATAACCATTGGGGTTTTCGGTACCATTGCAAAGTGTTTACTTTTTTTTTTTTTTTAAACTTTTTATTTTAAAATACTTCAAGCTTTACAGATGAGTTCCAAGGGTAGTACAGAGTTCCCAAATAGCCTTTATTCACCTTGCCCAAGTGCTGACAACTTACACAGCTATGGTATGTTAATCAAACTAAGGCCTTTATACTGCTACACACTATTTACTAAACTTGATTTGGATTGCACCACTTTTTCACTAATGTCATTTTCCTGTTTTAGAATCCATTCCAGGATGCATTCAGTCATTGTGTCCCCTTAATCTCATTCAATTTCTGACAGTATCTCAGTCTTTCCTTGTTTCTCATGACCTTGAACTTTTTTTTTCCTTTTTTATGACCTTGAACTTTTGAGCAGTGTATATACTAATTAAATTTTTTTTCTTATTAAACAAGAAAAATCATACATAAAATACAGTGTTCCCTTATACCACCCCTTTATCAACATCTTGCATTAGTGTGGTACATTTGTTGCAATTGACGAAAGAACATTTATGTAATTGTACTATTAACTATAGTCCATGGTTCAATTTAGGATTCACTGTTTGTGTTGTACCATCCTATAGGGATTAAAAAAATTTTTTTAAAAGATCTATTAACATATATACAACCCCAAATTTCTCCTTTTAACCACATTAAAATATATAATTCAGTGCTGTTAATTATGTTCACAAAGTTGTGCTACTATCACCACAATCCATTACCAAACTGTTTCCATCAGTCCAAATAGAAACTGCACAATTTAAGCATTAACTTCCCATTCCTACGCCCACTCCAGGCCCTAGTAATCTATATTCTAGTTTCTGACACCATGAATTTACTTATTCTAATTCTTTCATATCAGTGAGATCATACAATATTTCTCCCCTGTGTTTGGCTTATTTCACTCAACATGATATCTTCAAGGTTCACCCATATTGTCGCATGCATCAGGCTTTTAATCCTTTTTATGGCTGGATAAAATACTATTGTGTGTACATAGCACATTTTGTTTATACATTCATTAGTTGATGGACACTTGGGTTATTTCCATCTTTTGGCAATTGTGAATAATGTCACTATGAACGTTGGTGTGCAAATATCTGTTCAAGTCCCTGCTTTCAACTCTTTTGTGTAAATACCTAGAAGTGAGATTGTTGGGTATTTATGGTAATTCTGTACTTAAGGAAGTGAGGAAGTATCCTTCTATTCTTATTTTTCTAAGAAAGGATGCTAGATTTTGTCAAATGCCTTTTTTGCATTAATAGAGATGATCATGCAATTTTTGTCCTTCAATTTGTTAATGTGGTGTATTACATTAATTGATTTTCTTATGTTGAACCACCCTTGCATACCTGGGATAAAACCAACTTGTTCATGATATATAATTTGTTTAATGTGTTGTTGAATTTGATTTACAAGTATTTTGTTGAGGATTTTTGCATCTAAATTTTTTAGAGAGATTGGATTGTAATTTTCTTTTCTTGTATTATCTTTATCTGGTTTTGGTATTGGGGTGATGTTGGCTTCATAGAATGGGTTAGGTAATGTTCCTTCCTTTTCAAATTTTTGGAAGAGTTTGAGCAGTATTGGTATTGGTACTTTTTGGAATGTTTGGTAGAATTCACCTGTGAAGGCATCTGGTCCTGGGCTTTTACTGATTCAGTCTCTTTACTTGTGATTGGTCTGTTGAGGTCTTTTATTTCTTCTAGAGTCAGTGCAGGTTGTTTGTGTGTTTCTAGGAATTCATCCATTTCCTCTCAATTGTCTAATTTGTTGGCATACAGTTGTTCATTGTATCCTCTTATGATTCTTTTTATTTCTGTGGGGTCAGTAGTGATGTCCCCTCTCTCATTTCTGATTTTATTTATTTGTGTCTTCTCTCTTTTTCTTTGTTAGTCTAGCTAAGGGTCTATCAATTTTATTAATCTTCTCAATGAACCACCTTTTGGCCTTGTTAATTCTCTCTATTGTTTCTTTATTCTCAATTTCATTTATTTCTGATTAGAGCAGAAATAAATGAAAGAAATGTTATTTCTTTCCTTCTGTTTGTTTTGGGACTAGTTTGCTATTATTTTTCTAGTTCCTTCAGGTGAGTAGTCAGGCTTTGATTTTAGCTCTTTCTTCTTTTTTTAATATGTATTTTTTTAATTAGAGAATTTGTGAGCTTACAAAACAATCATGCATAAGGTACAGAATTCCTATACATCATCCTTCCACCAACACTTTGCATTGTTGTGGAACATTTGTTACAGATTAGGAAAGAACATTAGTGGCTCTCATTTTCATCACAGAGTTGTGCAGTCATTGCCTCAGTAAATTTTTGAACATTTTCCTTAGTGTAAAAGAAAAAAATCCCCTCCTCCCCCCACTATTGACCCTTAGCATTGATATAGTAACTTCTTTAACACTAGTGCAAGAATATTACAATATTCCTGTTAACTATAGTCCATCAGTTACATTAATTGTATTTTTCCTAAACATAACCATATTCTTTATTTTTTTTCTTTTTACCATATTCTTATCACTTGTTAATAGTGATGTACATTTATTCTAGTTCATAGAAGAACATTCTTGTATTTGTACTGTTAATCACAATCTTCATCCATCACAGGATTCATTATGTTATTCAGTCCCTAGATTATTCTCTAGCTTTCTTTTAGTTGACATTTATGTCTCCAAACTAACCCTTTCAACCACAATCCCATTTTGTAAACTAGCTGTGTTAGTTATACTCACTATAATGTGCTACCATCAACTCTATCCATTTCCACACCTTTACAGTCAAGCTAATCAAACATTCTACATACATTTAGTACCCCTTCTCAGCCCTCATTCTATCTCCTAGTAACCTATACTCTAGGTTTTAACTCCATGTGTTTATTCTTCATATTTAGTTCATATTAGTGAGATCATACAATATTTGTCCTTTTGTGTCTGGGTTATTTCACTCAGCATAATGTCCTCAAGGTTCATCCATGTTGTCATATGTGTCCCAATTTTATTTTTTCTTACAGCAGTATAGTATTCTGTTGTATATATACACCACATTTTGTTTATCCATTCATCAGTTGATGGACACTTGGGTTGTTTCCATCTTTTGGCAATTGTGAATAATGTCACTATGAATATTGGTGTGCAAATGTCTGTTTGTGTCACAAATGTCTGTTTGTGTCACAGTTTTCAGTTCTTCGGATATACTCCTGGTAGAGGAATTGCTGGATCATATGGCAGTTCTATATTTAACTTCCTGAGGAACCACCAAACTGTCTTCCACAGAAACTGCACCATTCTACATTCCCATCAACAGTGGAGTGTTCCTATTCTCCACATCCTCTCCAGTACTTGTTGTTTTCTGTTTCTTTAATAATTGCCATTCTATGAGGTGTGAGATGATATCTCATTGTAGTTTTTTCTTTAAGATTTTATTATTTATTTATTACCCTGCTCCCGCCTTGTTTGCTCTCTGTGTCTGCTCATCTTCTCGCCTTTTCTTTTAGGAGGCACCGGGAACCAAACCTGGGACCTCCCGTGTGGGAGAGAGGCACTCAATCGCTTGAGCTGCCTCAGCTCCCTGGTTGGTTGTGTCTCTTATTGTTATTCTTCTTTGTCTCTTTGTTGCGTCATCTTGTTGTGTCAGTTCATTGCACCTGCCTGTCGCACCAGCTCGCTGTCTTGCTCATCTTCTCCAGGAGGCACTAGGAACTGAATGAGGGACCTCCCATGTAGTAGGTGGGAGCTCAATTGCTTTGGCCACATGTGCTTCCCTTTCATTGTAGTTTTGATTTGCATTTCACTAATAGTGATATTGAACAGTTTTTCATGTGCTTCTTCACCATTTGTATTTCATCTTTGGAGAAATGTCTATTCAAGTCTTTTGACCATTTTAAAAATTGGATTGCTTGCCCTTTAACTGTTGAGTTGTATTATCTCTTTATGTACCATGGAAACAAACCCTTATCAGATATGTGGTTTCCAAATATCTTCTCCCATTGAGTACGCTGCCTTTTCACCTCTTGACAAAGTCCTTTGAAGCACAAAAGTGTTTAAGTTTGAGGAGATCCCATTTATCCAGTTTTTCTTTTGTTTCTCATGCTTTCGGCATTGTTTCTTCTCTCACCACAGTCCATTGCCACATGTTAGAGCAAGACAGTTGCCGGCGTTTGCCAGGGTTCAGACTTCTGGGGTTCCTCTCTTCCCGGGGCTGCGTTTCTCTCTGGGCTTAGCTCCTGTTTCCTCCACAAGGTCAGCTGTAGACGATCAGGCGAACGGTTTGCTTCTCTTCTCCTGGGGCCTTCTTTCCAACATCAAAACTGCTTCTCAAAAGACTTCTTCAACTGTCCTTTGCCTTGCCTTTTTTAAATTTATTTATTTATTTATTTTTTATTATGGGTAAAAATCAAAATTCTCACAATACATACAAACATTTGTAAAATGATATATAAATATATATGCATATATGTGTATTTGCTTACAAAAATGTTATTTTATATATATATATACATATATTTTAAGAGGTGCTTAGATTACCTAAAATATACGGAACCCACTCGGATTCCCATGTTGCCCACCTCCCACACCTCCCACCACATCCAACACAAACATCTCCCATAGTGTGGCCCACCAACCTCAATGAACTTACACATCCTGGAGCCTTGCCACCAACCATAGACCACAGTTCACACTGTAGACCACACTCTCTCCCACTCAGTTCTGAGTGGTGTGTGCTGATTTAAAATGGCCTACATCCATTGCCACAACAGTACTCAGGACAACCTCCAACTCCCAAAGAAGCCCCTGTATTTCAACTGCTCATCCCCTCCCTACCCAAAAAACTGTCAAGTGGCCACTGGCTCCACCTCATTGTTATAATTTCTTGCATTGCAAGAATCACCATATGTGAGCAAGAGAATACCATCAAGTCCACTCTAGTCCATAGTTCTTCCCCCAATCCAGAGGCGACTGGGATGGTGATGTCCACTCCAACTCCAAGTGAGAGAGGGCTTATATCCCATGGATATGGTGGGTGGGATGATCCTGCCTGCAGATGCAGGCCATCTCCATTCCCTGGGATGGCCATTTCCCATCGTTGTCTCCTCACCAGGTGACTTGGATGAGTCCATTGAGCTGTAGGGTAGGAGTTGCAGCTCCACCTAGATTTCATGCACACCTGGCACATAGGTAGGTGGGAGGCTCCAGTCTCTGGAAGTATACCTAAGAAACTCCAGCATCACATGTAGGTTTGAATAGAAGGGACTGGTGAACCATGTGCAGGGAGGACTTATTTGAGTCTAATTCTGTCACTCTCAGGAGCACAGATTACAAAATAGAACCCACTGATAAGGCATCAGTCTCTGGGGCTATCCCCCCTTATATAAGACCAGGGTGTCTCCGGAGCTCTCAGGAACCCCACTGAGTGGGGTGATAGGCACTTAGATGTTCTATGAGCTCCTACTGAGGTGTGCATAAGAGTTACCTCTGGGATGACCTCCCGACTCTCTTTGAAGTCTCTTAGCCACTTGAACTCATTTGTCTTTACCGTTTCCCCCTT
>JAKSZT010004976.1:312904-375764 GCA_026826555.1 Tolypeutes matacus
TATCTATCTATCTATCTATCTATCTATCTATCTATCTATCTATCTATCATCTATCTATCTGTCTTTCCAACTATCATCTGTCTCTCTATCTATTTTTCTATCAGTCCATCAATTTATCTATCTGTCTGTTTCTCTGTGTGTCTACCTGTTTATTAATCTATCAGTTTTCTGACCATTTGACAGGAGGTTGCATACATCATACTGCTTGAGAATGTAGCTTCTTCTTCGAGGTTCATTCAAGTAAGAATCCTGGGAAATTATCAAATGAATGAGATGAAAATATGGGAAGCCCCTAAAGGGTTTGAGTGGGAGGATGGCTGATAAGATCAACATGTCTTGAGGCCATTCCACCAGCGTGTGGGATGGACTGGTTGAGGCAATGGCCAGGGGCAGGGAGACCACTTAGGAGACTGCCATGTAACCTGATGGAAACAAGGACCCTGAGTGGGCAGTGGGGATGGAGAGAAGGCCTTGTTCCGGGGGTTCCTTAGGAGGAGGATGTGGGGCTGAGGAGGAGGCAGGGTTCAGGCTGGCACCCAGATTCCTGGTTAACCCAGAGGAGAGACCTGTGGATGTGGGTGGCAAGCTTGGCTGGCTGGGTGCAAGGTGCCTGTGCAGAGGGGACATTTGGGTTCAGGCTGGGAGCTCAGTACAGAATGCTGGGCTGCTGATGTGGAATGGATGAATATGCCCAAGTGAGTGTTTACAGAGAGCGATGAGAGACACGCAGAGCTGACCAGGACAACGCCAATGAGGCACCAGACTGGGGACGCCAAGTAGAGATGGGGGTCATTTCAGACCACCCTGTATATCAGTGTCTGATAAGCGAGTAAGGGGCCAGGAGGGACAAGAGACCAAGGGGGTCTCAACTGGCTCAAGTACTGGTGTCCTTAGCCTGTCAATGCCCAGATGAGGGAAGCAGGAGGAGGATGCTCCAGGCTGTGTCTTCCGCATCACGGTCCTCGAGGCCCTCAAGAGGCCTCACCAGGCTGGGGACTTCGTGGCTGGGTCCTGCCCACACTGTCCAGGGTGTGGACCTGGGTCTGGTTCCTTGGCCCTCAGTGAAGGGGGCCCAACCGTGGCCGGCAGGATTAGTGTTGTTCTAAGGTTAAACGCGGACATTTCGGTTTCAATCTCCTGTAGTACAATCCCTGAGGAAACAAGAAGCAGGGCCTGGGTGAAGGGAAATGAAAGTGGGATAGCCTGGGCTGAGGCTACTAACCTGCCCCGAGGGTCTCGCTCCCCAAACTGGTGGACAACAGCTTTAAAGACCTCCAAAGCCCCAGCTCACCAGGGAAGCTTCCCTCTCACAAACAGCCCCTCGTTTGTGTGAAGGAAACCTCTTCCCAGATATAATAGTTAAGCTCGGTTTTGGAGCCACCTTGGCGTGAGTCCCAGCTGGTCAGGGTTTTCAGTTTCCTATTTCATGAAATTTAACGCTTTTCAGTAAAGTTGGTTCATTAACTGTATAACTAAATGCGACTCATTTACCTGCATCCCTTTGTAAGGCATGTTTTCATATTAACAAAAATGATGGACTTAGAAATTCACCTTTGCTAGACCATGCTTTGATTTTAAACCCTAGATGCAGGCCTTGGACCTTCAGGCCATGCTCTCCCTCTTCCTAAACCTTTTGCCTTTAAGGGTAGATGCTTTTGGTGGCCCACCCAGAGCCCCTGGGCTGCTTTCTCAGGTTAAGGGGTGTGCCCTCCCAAACTGCTGGGACAGCCCAGAAATTCCTCTGGGAAGATTGGAACTGTCTTGCCAAGAATTGCTGCCTTCACCTCCTCCCCTTCCCACTCCTCTGGACTCCCCCCACTTCCTCCATCCTGGCATCCCACGTGTCCTCTGGCCACCTGGGCCTTGCTTCCTCCTCTCAAGTGACCTCCTTGCAGGGTCATTCATGCCCCAGAGCTCCCCGGAGGATCAGGCTGGAGCTGGACTTCCCTGGAAACTGTCCTTTTTGGTTGTTTCTTTCCCTGCCTTGCTTCCCGCTGAGAGCTACCCCCCAAACACGTGCCCACAAATGCCCGTCTTGGCACTGCGTCTGTGAATCTCAGCTCAGGATGGCCCTTCGGAGCACTCTGGATTCTCCATCTTTCTGGGACAGGGTCTAATATTTTTATTTGGGTGTCTCCTGAAGGTTGACCCCAGCGTGGGCCACCATGGGGTTCAAAGATTGTGCCAACACCAGTTACCCAGGGGCTGCCTCTCTCCGGAGAAAGCCCACCAGAGCAAATGACGTCCCCAACCTGTATGTGCAGAGCCACTCACCTGGACATTCCTCCAGCCAAGATAAGGGGGTCAATTGAAGGACATCGTTGGTGGCTGGGAAGATAGATGTCATCTAAATGCAAAACTGGAAAATGGAGTGGACATGGCTCACTGTGGCTCAGCTTGGGTGCCACAGGAGAGATGGAGCTGGGATGAGGCAGTTCACAGTTCCTTGCGGGTCCCAGGAAGCACCAGTGGGGGAGTAGAGAAGTGAGACAGGGAAGGGCCGGAGCCCAGGCAGGGTGCATCATCCTGTGAGTTCCTGCTGTAGGTGTTTGGCCTGCCCCCCCATTGGGGCCCTCTGGAGACTGTCTAAAGCATGCTCCCCAGGCTTGCCCAACAGCTCCCTTCCCTTTCCTGTCGAGGGAACTCTGTGTGCTCCCACTGCCAGAGAAAATCCTTTAGGAAGAGCTACAGGTGTTGGCAGGAAGCAGCCACCAGCACAGAGGTGTGTATGGAGGGGTCTGATATCTGCCGCGGTAAATTTGATCTATTTTGTACCAAGCACTCTACCTGCACCAGTTCCTGTAATCCTTACCACACCCCCATACAACACACACACTCTCACCATTCTCCTTTTACAGACCAGTCTGCTGAGGAAGGCTGAGGGAGGCCCCAGGGCACCCAGCTACAGCATGGCAGAATGGGGATTTGGAATGCTAGTCGTAGCCTGCCCCAGTGCTCTTGTCCAAACCGTCGCCCCTGGCTGCTTGCCTTCCAGATCAGAACTTCCCTACCCACGAGTGCAGAGCAGGCTGCCCATGGGGCCCGTACAGCCCTGCAGGGTTCTTCTCCATGGCTCCACGTCCCTTATTCTTCCAACCTGGGTGCTTCTGATTCTATTCTTGGGCAGGCAGTTAGAGGTGCACTGTAACCCTTCCCCACGTCTGATGCCCAATGTTGGCAGTTCTTCAATTGCTCACTTTACTCCATGTGTCAGCAGCTGTGAATCTCCATTTGGGAGGTGACTGTAACTCAAATTCATCTCTATATAGGGATTCCTGGTCTCAGAACTTTCCGCTTTTTCCTTACCTTAGGGAAGGGGAAGATCACAAAAGGGTTAAACTCTTTAGGGCTTTGCTTGTTTTGGAGAATTAATGGAAGATAATCTAAAAGTTCATTCATAAGAGTATTAAAGGATAATTATGATGGAGGAAATGCAGAAGGTCAAAAGGCATTTTGATGAACAGAATTATTACAAAGAGTGGGGAAAATGGGCTAAAATGTATTCAGTAATGTGGTACCAAACATTTCCCCACAAATTCCTCTATATGTGAAAATCCATCTCTCTCTCTCTCTCTCTCTCTCCTTTTTCTATTTTAATTAAAAGTATAGCAATTCAGCCCCTGGTTGGGTCATCTAGAACTTATAAATTGATCCTAGGAACTCAGATTTAAGGCAGATCCAAATAGGTGACCTTTAAATAGCAACAAAATAATAATAATAATAAAAGATTTTCTAGAAATCTGCTTCAATCAGATTAGACGGAAAGTGGGTAAAGCTGATTACAATCTTACTAAAGACAGCATTTGGGCGGTATTTGTTCTAAAACAATAGCATTAATTCTTCGTTAACAAGTATTATCTGGAAAGAAAATCAATAATACTGGAACTCTGTTTCAACTCATGAGGCAGCACATGACTTGTGGGGGAGGAAATGGGAAAGCTGTGGGAGCTGATACCCTGGGCAGGGTTGGAAGGCACCTGGGTTCCTGAAGTTTGGGCTGAATATAGGCATGTTGTGGCCTTTTCTTTTCTCTCTCTCTTTTTTTAAGAACAGCTTTATTGAAATGTAAGCCACATACCATAAATTCATTCCTTTAAAGAGTATAACTCAAGTGGTTTTAAATGAGGTCATGCATTATTGCTCTAAAAATATTCTCAGCTACTCAGCTGTGATTGGACACTGATGGAATGATGTGATTCTGTGTGACCATTCAGTGGACACGTCTGTCTCTACCCAGGTCAGGGGGATGAGGAACACAATGCTTGAGAAGGAAACCTTGGGACAGTGCCCTGGTGGGGATTCCTTTTGTTGAAGGCTTCAGTGTGGCAGCCCTCAGGTTTCCAGGAGTTTCTAGGTGTGTTTTGTTTGGCCCAAACTATAGTCAAACAAAACTTTATGCTACATTGAGAAATTGATAAAAATCTGGATTTCTGGTTCTAATGAAAATCAGAAGATCTGGAGACTCCAGGTCCTTGTTCCCACATGGTCATAGTGAACTTTGGAGCTGGGAGGTGGTATCCACAGTTCACCCCCATTCCCACCACTTCCTTTTGCTCCTAACACTGAGGCTAGGCATGTACACTTGGGCATTTATCTGTCGAAGAGGAGAAAAGCATTTTTTTGCACTCCTGGTGCTTTCAAAAGGGGGTTAAAAAAGACAGACTTGGAAGGCCCCATTGTCATTCTCACTCTCTCTTCACTTTGTTCACTTTCATTGCCTGCCTGGTCCTTGTGCAATTTAACTATCATCTATTTCCTTATATCTATCTATCTATCTATCTATCTATCTATCTATCTATCTATCTAATCATCACCATCTATTTCTGTTTATTTATGTATCTATGTATCTATCATCTATCTGCCATCTTTATCTAGCTATCTATTATTTATCCATTATTTATCTATAATTTATTTATCTATATCTATCTATCTTAATTTTAAAAATTTGGTTCAGATTTAATTGTTTCAAACTTGTTTTGGGGACAATCTAACAAGACAGCAACAGCAACAAACAATCTAAGCAAACAGCAAACAATCATATATTCCAAGATTGGAATAGGTATAATAAAAAATCTGGGATGGATTAACTGAGTACTAAACATAACATTGAGTCTGAGAAAAATTAACACTCCAGAGATGTGGAACTTCGTGGGTAAAAAAAAAGAGCTCCCAAACAGGGGGGATGAAAATGTTTTACAATTAGATAGTGGTAATGGGAGCACAACATTGTAAATGTAATTAATGCCACTGAATTGTGTTCCTACAAATGGTAAATGGCAGATTTCGTGTTCTACATACTTTGCCACAATACAATTTTTAAAGAGAAAGCCCCAACTATCTCAGAAAGGACAGTTATTGTCCAGTGTAGCTGATATGGAGATGAGCCACTCCGAACCCTCTCCAAGGACAGGCTTGCTGGGTAGCTGTGGGAGGACAGCCCTCTTCCCTCTTCCTAGGGCAGCATCCGGTGACTGGCTGAGGTGTAGGGCTTTGTCATTCGGACACATGTGGGACTCCCATGAAAGCTGTCTTCGTTCCAGAGCTTCAGGTTGGTTGCCAGAGGTATCCTCAGGCCCACATCACACTTGAACCTCTCCCTCTGCCCAACCCTGCTAGCTCCACTTTCCTTTCACAAGAGTTGTAGCCCAATAAACATATTGGACCCCAAATTCCAATCAACATTCTGACATATTAAATTGATTGGCATTTTCTAACAATGGGCACCAGAGAGTAATACCAACCTAGCAATGCTTTAATTTAATTTAACTGCGGCTATTTTACCTTAATGTCTTGGGCTTGGCCAGGATGTCCTGATGGCTAGAGTACTGTAAGTGCAATTAATGGGAGAGCTTATTTTTTTCCACCCAGAGCAGGGCAGAAAATGGAGGATTTCCAAAATACTTACTATACTGCTCAAAGCAGAAATCAAGATAGCTCCTCCAGATTTTTACAATTTCCCCCTAATCTTTTACAGGAGTCCCACCCATATCTAATTTAATTTTAAATTTTAATTTTAAAAGTAAAAAAAGAAATTAGTGACTCATCTTTACTAAGTCTTTCCAAGATATTCTATGAACATAGTGATAAAACAACTCTTTTTTTCCATTCATGTTTCATTGATTTACATATTACTTAACTAAATTGCATGATGCAAACAAGTACAACTGGCATAATCAGTTTTGAGAACAGCCTCTATTGGCAATTGGTAAACATATTACTTGATTGGCAGGAATGGAAGTATAAAGTCATTCTTGAAAGTAGCCACCAGCATTCAGCATGCAATGGGCATCAGACAGGCAGGAGGAATTTAGGACATCTATTGGTTGACCAGAGGTCATTTTAGAGAACTTTCATTATAGTTTAAAACTCATAAATTATAAGCTACTTGTATTGTAGTTTATATTGGAAAATAACTGTTCCTTGGTCCACATAGCAAACACTTTTGGTGCCCATCCCTTTTCCAGTGGCCCATCTCAGAAGTTATCTGAAGCCTCAGTGGACAGTCCACCCCAATGACTTCCTACCTCAAGCACCTGCATCTTTCTGCCTGAGGTTATTATCTGGCCCCTGCAAGGAGCAGGCATGAAATTCTAGGGAGTTAGAGTCCCCAGGAGCATCCTCAACTAGTGGAGTCCCAGTAGGGACTATTCTGAGGTGTGTTCTATACTGTCTCCAAGAGGTTTCCTGGCAGGAGTAAGCCCCAGCTACCCACAGTGGCCAGTGATCGCTAACTCATTCTTTGTTGACTTCTCTCCCTTCCCTATCTCACTTCCCTGCTCTCTTGTCAATGTTTTTTGGGTTCATCTCCCAAATAAACTATTTATACCAAGTGCTTGTCTCAGGGTCTGCTATGGGGAGAACCTGGGCTGATTTCTACTCTCCCTTCCCACTCTTCAGAGGCAACCACTTTAAATTCTTTTAGAGGTTTCCAGAATTTATCTCTTTACTTCTAAATAATATGTTTCTATACCATTTCTTTTTTTTTTTTTTAAGATTTTATTTATTTATTTATTTATTTATTTATTTATTTATTTATTTATTCCCCCCTTGCTGCTTGTGCTTGCTGTGTCCATTTGCTGTGCATTTTTCTGTGTCTGCTTGTCTCCCTTTGTTATGTATACACCATTTCTTGATTTAACCATTTCACTTCAGAAATTACACCATATGAGAACTTTAGTATTTTCTCCCCTTATTTCCTTTCTCATATCATCTTTATAATTTTTCTCTAAGCTGGTAGTATTCACACAATTATGAATATAAAGTATATTAAAACTATATTTCATTTCTTCTAGAACTTTTTGTTTTCCTGGAATTTATAGTTGCCTCTTTTTTTTTTTTTTTTTCATTTACTTTGCTTTCTGGGACTCTCTCAGTAATTCTTCCTTCACTGTCTAACAATCTGCTATTACAATATTTTTATGCTGCCAAATATATCAGAAAATCCTTCTGATCCATTGACCTATTCTCCCTGCAAAGTATCTCCGGGAGCCCTCCAATATCCTGGACTGGTCTGAACTGGTTATTTGCTGAGCTCTTTCCAGCTGTCATCCTGGAACTTTCCCCCTCCAACATCCCAGGAGTTCTGTTAACCACTGTCTTGTGGGAACTCTGACCCCTAGATCCCATATTTTCCCATGTTTTCCTCTTTCTTGGTTTGTGGCCTTCATTTTGGTGGAGCACTAATTCCAGTGTCTTCCTCTGAGAGGGTGATTGAAGATGATTGCTTTGAGACCAGACAGGTTTGCAAATATCTTTATTTTGCCTTCACAAGTACACGACAGTTTGGTTGGGGATAGAATTCTAGACCGAAAATAATTTTTCCTCAGAATTTTGAAAGCACAGTTCTTGTGGTTCCAATGTTGCTGTTGGGAAGTCCTTTCTGATTCCTCACCTTTTGTATTTGATCTTTTTTTCTCTTTCTCTGCAAACTTAAGAATCTTTCCTTTGCCCCCAGTGTTCTGTAATTTCTCAATATTCCTTGATATTGGCCCTTAATAATTTGTGATTCAGGGTGCCTGGCGGGCCTTTTTATCAAGGCAAGTTCTGCTCTTCTGGGACATTTTCTTATGTGCTTTCAGTGATAATGCCCTTCATTTTCTCTATATTCTCTTTCTAGAACTCTTGTCAGCCATGTATTTTCCTCTGGAGTATCCTCTAATTTTTAAAATCATTTTTTCTCCTGTTGTTCATCTTTGTGCCTCTGTCCACTCTCTTTCTGAAAAATTTCTTCCATTTCTTCTTAAACTCCCACTGTGTAATTATTTTTATTTTGGCTGTCACATTTTTAACTTCCAAGAGGTCATTATTACTTTCCAACTGTTTTTTTTTTAATCAGGCCTGAGTTCTAGCTTCATAGCTACTTCTTTCATCTCTTTAAGAATATTGATTATAGCTCAGTTGAACTTTCTTCTATTCCTTGCTTTTCCTCTGTTTCTACTGTGTTTCATTATATTTTTTCACTCAGTTGTTTTAGTTTCTTTCACATTAAAGGCTTTCGTCAGCAACCTTTTCATATTCACCAGTGGATAACTAAAAGTGGATGGAAGCTTTGTGTATGAGTATAGTAGGGAGGGCAAGTGTGTACATGTATGAGTGTGTATGTGTGTGAATGTGTGAGAATGTGTGCATGCGTGTGATTGGATTCTCAATGATGTGCCTCAAGCCTGGCTTTTAATCATAAAGTTTCTGGGTGACCAGTGGGCCTTTCAATCAGGGGACAAGTTTTCATCTGGGACATTTCTTGTGTTGCCTTTGATAAGTCTATGTGAGTGTGAGAGAAAGGGAGAGTATATGTTAGTGTGAGTGTGTGAGTGTATGTGAATGCATGAGTGTGTATGTGTCTGTGTGAATGTATGCATGTGTTTTAGTGTGTGTACATGAGTGTGAGAGTGTGTATTGGTGTGTTCTAGTGTGAGTGTGAACATATGTGTGAGAAAGGGTGTGTGTGTGAGAGACAGTGTGTAACTGTGTGTATGTCTGTGTGTGTTTGAGTGTGTGTTAGTGTCCATGTGTGTGAGTTGTGAGAGTGTGTGTGTGAGTATATCTGTGTGTGGTGTGAGTGTGCCTCTGTGTTGGCACGTGTGGGTCTGTGTGCGTGAGTGTGTCTTAGTGTCCATGTTTTAGTGTGTATGTCCATAAGTGTGTCCGAGTGTGAGTGTGTCTGAGTGTTCTTTGTGTGAGTGTGTGTGCGCTTCTGTGAGTGTGTGTTAGTATGTGTGAGTGTGTCTGTGTGTGTCTGTGAGTGAGCATGTGGTGGGGTGCCATCTGACAGATGGGTGGGCATCAAGCTAGTGCCCGGGGCTGGGATGCTTTCTCCATTTGTGGTGGAGGCTTCCAGCCACCTCCACTTCCTGCCTGGTGCTTCAGCCCTGCCATGCACTGTGCTAGATGCCTCCACCTGGAGAGCCCTTCTGGGTCCCTTGGCTTAGGGGGTGGGGGGTGGGGCCCCCTGGGAGCCTGCTGCTCCTCCCAC
The DNA here is from genome assembly GCA_026826555.1 of Tolypeutes matacus. NCBI lineage: Eukaryota > Metazoa > Chordata > Mammalia > Cingulata > Chlamyphoridae > Tolypeutes > Tolypeutes matacus. The sequence continues at coordinate 322,377 of JAKSZT010004976.1, forward strand.
TCACTTCCAGCCCTTCTTCCCACTGGCCTAGCCCTGCCTTCCTGGCACTTGGTATCAGCAGCTCCCGAGCCTTCCAGGCCCCCATGGCTCACGATGGCCCCCATTTCCCGGTGTCGGTAGGCCTTCCCTGCTCTACCACTGAGCCCCATCTCTGTCTCCTTTCTCTCTTGGAATTTCTTTGACCTTTCTTGCCTCCTGTTATCTCCTCTCCCACTTTCTTTGCCTCTGTGCATTTATATATTTTCCCCTTGACTCATTTTAGCAGAGTTTGGGGAAGCAATGTAGACAAAAGCTCAAGTTCAACTCACCACATTTAAGCAAGTGTCCCATACTAGTCACATAATAAACCAATCAGTGAATTGATCATGACTTAAGTATCTGCTCATAAAAGGTTTTTAAGTTGTTCTCTTTTTTTAAAAATATTACAGCAAATGCTTCAATGAACCTCTTTGTAAATAGAGCTGTTTATCTCTGTTAAATTACTTCCTTAGAATATATTCCCAGGAGGGGATAATGATTCCAACATCTTCCTGAATTTTACCTCTTGCTTTGCTTGCCAGTAGCTGGCCTTGCCTGTGGATGTATCTGTGCCAATTTTAATTTTCACCTAGTGTCTGCTGTCTCAGCACATGTCCCCAGGCTGGGGCTTGGGGACGGTGCAGGGTGAGGGCTGCGGGAGGGAGATGGTTTACCTCTGGAGAGGGCCAGCCACTTGCAGGGGAACGTTGGTTCTCGGCAGGGGGTGACCCTGCCAGCTTCAGGAAGAAAGGAGCAAGCCGAAGCAGGTTGTGTGGACAGAGTGGGAGCAAGCAAGCCTATCCAGGGAAGGGGGCCTCTGCAGCAACATTTAATCATTGGACATTAAGAGGCGACATCTGCCACCGCACCTCCCTCCAATGGGGACAAAGCTTGCAGCCCTGGGAGGACAATATGCTCCAACCCGCATAATCACTTGAAAAATACCTTTTGCAGAGGGTTCTTCCCGTGCTGATTGCAAATCCTTCTATTTTATTATAGAAATCCCAAGCAAATCCTCCAATGGGGCGGGGGGAGGATGGACTTTTTATTAACATGCAGTTGTTAAGTGAAAAATAAAACAAATAAGAAGGTAACCAAACCTAATCCCAAATAATCACACACTGACCCCGTGAACACAGAGCAATCAGGAGGAGGACAGGACCGCCTTTCGAGCTCTGTGCAATGCTCTTTTGAAAGGACCCACAAGATGGGGGATACAACCTATGTCCTTTTCTTCCCAGCTTGCTCTTCCTTGTTTAATTCTTGCTTCATTTCTCTTTTTCTTCCAAGAGGAAGAATTTAATGGCTCCTTGCCCCCTCTGTCAGCTCTGGAAGGCCATGGAAGCACAGAGTTTCCCTTTGGCTTGGTCTCCCCACCTGCAAGATGTTGAGACTAGAAGCTGGGAGAACAATTTAAACACAGGAAAGGGACCCTTGTTCATGCTTCTCTTTTGCTTTTCTGAAGTTTTCCCTCTGTGAACATGTTATACCCATAGATACCTTTTCCCCTAGTAACAGTAGTAACCATTTTTCCATGGAGGTTCATCTATTTTGTCAGTTTTTTTGAGGTATATATATAATATATATATATATTAGGAAAGTTGTAGGTTTACAGAAAACTCATGCAGAAAATACAAAGTTCCCATCTAACATTATTAACATTTTGCAGTAATATGGTACCTTTGTTACAATTGATGAGAGATTATTATTATAATTGTAGTCCATAGTTTACATTAGGCTTCACTGCTTAAGCTGTACAGTCCTATGGGTTTTTCTTTTAATTTTATTATCGTAACATATGTACAACGTAACCACATTCAAATATATAATTCAGTGTGTTAATTACGTTCACAATGTTGTACCATCATCACCACCATCCATTCTGAGGTTTAATTTAAAAGCATAAAAGCCACCCTTTTTAACGTGCAGTTCTATGAGTTACAGTGGCATAACCACAACCTTGGAGGTTCATCTTTAGGGACCCTCTTAATCCCAACCCACAGACCCAGGTTGGTTTCTGGAAGCAGAGCCCTAGGTGGGGGTCTGAATGGTTTGTTAAGGGAGAAGGGAGAGGGGGAGACTGAACCCGGCAATGAAGGAGGTGTGCAGACCATTCCATTGGAGATCTGGGGAGTCCTCCCAGGAAGCAAGGGGGCCATGCTCCAGTACCATGTCACCCAGTCATTGGTGGCTCCTGGGGGGCGGGGGGGCGCTTACCAGACACTTTTGGGGAGGAAGCTCTGCTAGTGGGGTTGGTCCCCAGAGAAGGTGCCTCCCTGGGACCCTTAGCAGCTAACACTCCCTGCAGCTGGAGGAATGGCTATACCAGAAAGGCATTTTAGAGTTAGATTTAGAACACCAGGCATTCCACAAACCCGTCCTGGGAAACGCTAGTCTAGACTGACGAGTAAGCGGCCTCTCTGGGGGACGCTTTGGGTGGTGCCAAGGCGTAGGACTTGAAAGTCTTTCCCTTTCCTTCTGACTGACCAACATTGTATCTTCACGCAAAAAGAATGTATATGTTAGAAATAAGTTCCTATTTTAGACATTTTTAAAACCTTCTTTTAGATTTTCAGGAGAAATATGTTCATCAACTTTTGTCAAAGGTTTATTGTATACAAGACACCCATAAAATATAAAATGTAAATAAAAATACTTTTAAACCTGGGTGCAAGGTGCCTGTAGCACTCACTGGCCATTTCTCTGCTCTTTCCTCATATGGGGTGTGGGTGATAGAATGCATTAAATAATAATAAAGCATTTACCAGCAATCACTATAAGCCCAGATTAAAATGCACTCCTGTGAGCAGAACATATACTTATATACATGTGCCGATAAGCATCTTCCTAAAACATAATCTAGGAATCATTTCCCTCAATTTGAGAAAACCCACCTCGTGTGAGTAGGATTAACTCCTCCCTCTGAAATAGAGAGAGAAGGTTCTAAATCTGTCAGGAACATATCCATAAAGTCAATTGTATTAACCATGCAATGAAATTATATATACAGAAAATCTGTCCATCTGTCACACATTTTTAAGGCACTTTAAGATGATGTATAAAATGGAAATAGCTTGAATATATTAATTCTCCTTCAGAGCTTACAGTCACATTTCTAAAATGTGCATGTTCCAATTTTACCTTGGTTTCATGGTTTTGCCCCTTAAATGAGGTGCCTCTAAAAGATCTGGGCATATTACCAAATAAACGAGGTGCCTCTAAATGAAAAAATAATAGATACAATTAACAGTCATGTAGCTTTTCACCTTTCTTCTTGACCAGTTAAAAATGAAATGAGAGCATATTGTACATATAGCTTGATTTCAAAAGCCGCAAAGAGTACTGAATGAAAACTCATGTCAGATTTCATTCCTGGGAGTGACCTGTTCTGTATCAAGACAAGCTAATACTGTGGCCTCATTTGCTAGGTCTCATTAGAGCTTTGTTGGTTATACTTTCTCAAAAACGAAAAAGTGAAAGACCAATAACTGGGTAAGAAATAGCTTTGCATGTCAGATGGCTTCTAGTTCTTCGTTTTAACCAACTGAATTGAGGGGTGTTGCTATAAAGAGACTTCCATTTCCATCTGTGTCTTTATGTGGACAGGATGTCAATGCTACATATGCAAAAACTGAAAACTAAGAATGAAATGGATGCTATAAATGGTCTCAGATTAATGATAAGCAACATTCATCCACAGAGGCATGAACTAATTACTACCTCAGTAAAAGATGCATTTCCAATAACATCGAAGTCTTTATATTTAATATTTCTTTAGAATTAAAATATAATTATGGGGTCCATTCTAATTCCTGCTGGTCAGCCTGTGGCCTGCCAGGTTTCACTTGTGGACCAGAGCACCCTAGAAGCCTTCCTTAGAAGAGCAAGCTGGCTTCGATGGGCTCACACTGCGGGTGTTTCTAGACGTGCCTAGAAACTGGGCTGCAGGGGGTGTCCTGTTCTCTCACTGGACCTCCCAGTGGCCTCACTTCTTGGGCTTGGCAGCAGCCCCATCCTAGCATTTCTGTGAAGTCTATGGTAGTTTGAGAATTGGTTCTGGGCTTTTGTTTGTTTGTTTGTTTTTTTAGGAGGTACCAGGGATTGAATCCGGGACCTGGTACATGTGACCCAGGCACTCGACCACTGAGCTACACCTGCTCCCCTGGTTCTGGGTTTTATGTAAACAATTCTCACTCTGTGTGAAAGCGATTAGGAGCAGAGTCTTGGGGGCCTAGTATGACCACAGGCTCCTTACTCTTCCTTTGCTGGCCAGATAATTTTCTGGTGATGTCCGGCTGGAGCCAATGATCATATTTAGAAGGAGGCTGCTGGCAGCTGTTCCCTTTCTTTGTGTGTGTGACCAAGGCAAAGCCAACTCAGCAAACAACCGGGTCTGTGAGCCCGTAATTGAGCCAAGGCAGTGGACCACAAGGACAGCAGACTTGTTCCCTGTCTATCTATGGGGCCACTGTGGACCTGGACTTGTTTTAGAAAGAATTCCCAGGAGCAAAATGCTCAGTTGAAAGTTTTCCAGGGTGGGATAGGGGAAGGAAGTCTGTGTATTTGAGAGTGAAACAAGGGGTCTCTGGGACTGTTGTGGTGTGGGGTTCTTTTCCAGGAGTAGGGTGGGGGTCACCACCTAGATTCCTTTGTGCCTGTGAAGCTATCTGGGCTCACCTGCAAGGGTCTTACCTCCCCACTTTCTGCAGGCATTGGCAAGCTGGCCAGCGTGGGGTTGGTGGGGCTGTGGCCGTGTCCACCACCCCAGGCTCTGCCACTCCTGCTGCTAGCTCAGCCCCAGTTGCAGCAGAGGAGAAGAAAGACGAAAAGAAAGAGGAATCGAAAGAGTCGGATGATGACATGGGACTTGGCTTGTTTGAGTAAATTTCTGCTCACTTGCAAATAAAGCTTTTTTATGTACCTTTAAAAAAAAAAATATATATATATAATTATGATGTCTTGATCAATTGTGTATTAATAGCAATTATTGCAATTCAACACAGAAGACATCTTTAAAACACATAGAATAAATGTGGTTCCAGGATATTAAAGAAATACTAAATTGATTGATTGATTGATTGAGGTACTGGGGCTGGGAATTGAAAGTGGGACCTTGTATATGGGAAGCTGGCACTCAACCACTGAGGTACACTGGCTCTGCTGAGTTGGTTTTTTTGCTTTTTTGTTTGTTGTTGTTTTTTTCTTTTAATTTATTGAAGTATATCACTCATACATGAATATACATAATCAATAAGTGTATAGCAATAGTTGTGAACTTACAAAACAAACATGCATAACATCATACAGGGCTCTCATACCTCACGCTACCACTAATACCTTGCATTGTTGTTAAACATTTTTAACTAATGATTAAAGAGCATCCTCAAAATATTACCTTTAACCAAAGTATTTTACCCCAACACACACTATTATTATTATTTTTATATCATTTATACATGAACATACATAAACAATAACTATATAGTAAAAGTTGTGAACTTACAAAGCAAACATTCATAACATCATACAGGGGTCCCAAACATCAACCCTCTACCAACACCTTGCATTGTCATGAGACATTTATTACAAATTATGAAAGAATATTGTCAAAATCTTACTACTAATTATAGTCCTTATCTTACATTTGGTGTATTTTCCCCCCAACCCACCCTATTATTATTTTTTAAAATTATTTTTTATGACAGAAGTTGTAAAATTAAAGACAATCATGCACATGTGCAGAATTCCCAAACAACACCCCTCTATCAACACATCACACCATGGTAGAACATTTGTTACAGACTATGAGATAATATCATCCAATTATGACCAGGTCCATAGCATACATTTGGCACTCTTTTTCCATACTCCCCCATTATCAACACAGTACACTTTTGGAATAGATGCAAGAATATTACATTATTACTGTTAACTACAGTCCATAGATCGCTCCAGTTGTATTTTTCCCATGCTTCTCCACATTGCCACCACCCTACAATAGTGATGTACATCTGCTCTAGCTCACAAAGGACACTCTTGCATTTGTACTATTAACCACAATTCTCATCCACCTCTGGGTTTACTGTGCTATTCAGTCCCTAGATTATTCTCTAGCTTTCTGTCAATTGGCATTTACATCCCTAGACTACTATTTTCAACCACAGCCCCATTTATAAACCAGCTGTTACTCACTATAATGTGTTACCACCAACTCTACATTTCCACACTATTAGAATAAAGCAAATTAAAACTTCTATATACATTAAATATCAGTAGTCCATCTCAGTCCTCCTCTTATCTCCTTTAAGAATCCACCACCTACCACCAGGTCTTGAAGATATTTTCCTACATTTTCTTCTAGAAGCTTTATGGTTATTGCTTTTATATTTAGGTTTTTTATTTAATTTGAGTTAATTTTTATATAAGGTGTGAGATATGGGTCCTCTTTCCTTCTTTTGCTATGGATATCCAGTTTTCTCAGCACCATTTGTTGAATGGACCGATCTGCCCAAGCTGGGTGGGTTTGACAGACTAGTCAAAAATCACTTGACCATAGATGTGAGGGTCTGTTTCTGAACCATCAATTCAGTTCCATTGGTCTATGTGTCTGTCTTTATGCCAGTACCATGCTGTTTTTTTTTTTACCACTGTAGCTAGGTAATATGATTTAAAGTCCGGAAATGAGAGTCCTCCAACTTCACTTTTCCTTTTTAAGATGTTTCTGGCTATTCAAGACCCCTTACCCTTCCACAAAAATTTGATAATCATGTTTTCTATTTATTTAAAAAATGCTGGAGGAATTTTTATTGGGATTGCATTGAATCAATATATCAATTTTCATAGAATTGACACCTTAATTATATTTAGTCTTCCAATCTGTGAGCATGGAATGTTCTTCCAATTATTTAGGTCTTTTTAATATTTCTTTTAACAATGAGTTGTAGTTTTCTGAATACAAGTACTTTACATCATAGGTTAAGTTCATTCCTGAATATTTGGGTTTTATCTGTCATATTTTATTTTCACCACTCTTTTGACACTTTTAGTTACTTTTATTGATAAAATCTACATTTCTAGACTCTCTGCCAGGCCTCTCTCTCCTGTCTTTTCTTTTCAGGCTTTAGCATATCCTTTAGTATTTCCTGCAAAGCAGGTCCCTTGGTTACAAACTCTTTCAGTTTCTGTTTATCTGTGAATATTCTAAACTCACCCTCATTTTTGAAAAACAATCTTGACAGATATAAGATTCTTGGCTGGAAGTTTTTCTCTTGCAGTATCTTAAATATATCATACCACTGTCTTCTTGCCTCCATGGTTTCTGGTGAGAAATCAGCACTTAATCTTATTGGGTATCTTTTATATGTTATGCATTGCTTTTCTCTTGCTGCTCTCAGAATTCTCTCTTTGTCTTTGACATTCTGATTAGTATGTGTATTGGGGTTGCTCTATTCAGATTTTTTTGGATGGGAGTACGTCGTACTTCTTGGACATGGATATCTATGTCCTTCAATTGGGTTGGGAAATTTTCTGCCATTATTTCTTCAAATATTCTTTCTGCCCCTTTTCCCTTCTCTTCTCCTTCTGGGACACCCATGATACGTACGTTTGCACATCTCCTGCTGTTGTTTATTTCCCTGAGAACTTGTTCAAGTTTTTCCAATCTTTTCTTCATCTGTTCTTTTGTATGTTCACTTTCAGAGGCCATTTCTTCAAGCTCACCAATCCTTTCTTCTGCCTCCTCAAATCTGTTATTATATGATTCCAGTGTATTTTTAATTTCATTTATTGCACCTTTCATTCCCATAAAATCTGCTATTTTTCTATGTATGCTTTCAAATTCTTCTTTGTGTTCATCCAATGTCTTCTTAATGTCCTTAATTTCTTTAGTCATCTCATTGAATTTATTAAGGAGATTTGTTTGAACATTTATGATTAATTGTCTCCACTCCTTTATGTCATCTGGAGGCTTATCTTGTTCCCTTAACTGTGCCATATCTTCCTGTTTCTTGGTATGGATTGTAATTTTTTGTTGTTGTCTTGGCATCTGGCTTACTAGAGTATTTATTCTGGGTGCAGTTTTTCTCTTTAGATTAGGGCTTCCTGCTCTTTCTCCCTTGATGGTTGTGTAGTAGGAGCCAGGGATGTAGTTGGGGCTATAAGCTGTGGAGGCTCAAGCAGCCCTCATTGCCTCAAGGACCAGTGAAGCTTCTCCCACCTTTCTCCTTTGCCAGGGATAGGGACAGAGCCACAGCTGTGTGGAATAATTTAACTCATGCAGGCCTAGACTGTAGTTGCCCAGAGACACTGATGAAGCTTCACATCCCTTTCTTCCCTGCCTGGGCTGGGGATGGAGCTGCAGGTGTGGGCAGCAATCTATGCAGTGCAGGTCCAAGATGACCACAGTTGCCCTGGTAGATTTCCAATTATTCAGTCCGTGTCAGCCAAATGTACCTGCAGTTACCCTGATAGGCTGGTACAGGGCCTACCAGCTTCCTCCCTGCTAGAGGTGGGGCTGAAGCCTAGGCCAGGGCTGCAGGCCAATCTGGGTGAAAGAAACCGGTCTATACAGTCACTGTGATTTTCAGTCAGCCTGGCTTCCCCTCACGCTGGGGGTGGAGTCAAAATGGCGGCCACCGGCCTCTTTCTGACTTGGACAGGGTCAAACTTTTGCTGTTATTAGGGTTATACTTTTGCCAGCCGAACTTACCAATCAGTAGCTGAAATCAGGGGCCAACCGTCTCTTCCTCCCCTGTTTTTGGGAAATGGAGCTGCCAATTCCTGCCACAGAATAGCACCTGGGGCAGCTTGCACTGCCAAAGTAGGATGATCACCAGCCTCTGCGGCATGGCTTATAATTTTCAAGAGAGGCTGGTGCAGCTCCCCCCAGCTTCCTCCCTGCCCGAGGTGGGCCTGTGGCTTAGGCTAGAGTTTCAATCTGATCTACATGGAAAGAAGCTGGTCCCTACCAGCACTGTGGTTTTCAGTCAGCGCCACTTCCCCTGTGTCGGGTGTGGAGTTAAGACGGTGGCTACTGGCCTCTTTCGACTTTGACAGATTCAAACTTTAGCTGTTCTTAGGATTATACTTTAGCCCACTGAATTTACTAATCAGTAGCTGAAGTTGCTGCCCAACTTCCTCCCCCATTTTTGGGAAATGGAGCTTCCAATTCCAGCCACGGAACAGCTCCCACGGTGGCTTGTGCCTCCAGGGGAGGATAGGCACCGGCCTCCATGACGAGGAGGGCTCTACTTTCGAATCTTCTCTACAGATGGGCATCTCCTCCTTCCATTCTTTCAAGGATCTTGCAGGGTGAACTTCTGGTCTCCTGGGGCCCCCAAACAAGTGTTTTAGTAGCTCTGGGTGATTACTAACTGCCTTAAAGCAGGAGCTGATTCTAGAAGCGCCTTACTCTGCCGCCATCTTGCTGGTTGTTCCTGCTTGTTTTTGTTTTTATGAGGTGTTGGGGATTGAACTGAGACCTTGTACATGGGAAACTGGCATTCAACCACTTAAGCTACATCCGCTACCCAAACTAAATTTATTTTTATTTTTTGTTATAGAGACACATGGCAGTGTTCAATGAAAGATTTTTAAGCACAAAAATTTATGTTAGGATTGGATTTTTTGAGGCAAGTGGAATGAAAATAAAAATTTAAGGAGTAAAAGGAACAATACAAATTTTCTGACTAGTAAAGGAATGCTTGTTAATGTATTTTTTAAATGGATAATGGTGAATCATTTATGACACTGGAAACAAAGAGTACTGTAATAATTTTATTACAATATTTATATATACAGTATGCTGGGAAAAACATTCTTTGGGACTATACACATTTGGGACCTAAAAAACTCAATGTCAACTGTTTCAGTGATCTATTAGTGCTCTAAAAACCACTTCAAACATTGTGGTTTAAAATAACAATGAATTAACTCCCAAATTCCCCACTGTCTGGACTGAAAGTCTAATGTAGTCCTACCAGTGACTGGTTCTCAATCAGGCCCTGGGAAGCAGCAGAGTCTTAGAGAGAAAACATGGCCTTGGAACAAGAGAGAGACAGGACAACCTAAGAGCCAAATTCACTTGCTGTGTGACTTTAGGCAAGCAAGCAGCTTCTCTGAGCCCCAGCTTCACCATCAAGGATGATGCAGCACTGCTTATGGCAGTGCTGCAGAGAGGGCAGGTGGGCTGCCTGGCTGCTGTGGGCCTGTTCTCCATGTGTGACTCTACTGGAGAGGAAATGAAGACAAGATCAGACTGGAAGCATACCCTCCAGTGGGGTGGTGGGGTCTGAGCTAGGAAGTCTTGGCCATAAGAGCAGGGTGGCAGGTTTCCCCTCACTCCCCCACCCTCTCCCTGATCTTCTTCTGCAAATGTTCTCAAGGATAGAAGAGGGTGGGCTTTGGCCCTAGGATTGGGAATGGAGGAGGGAGGAATGAGAAGGGAGGGGGCACTGGTCTGTGATTGGGGGGATAGAGAAGGGAGGAGAGGGGTCAGCTCTGGCCCAAGAATCAGGGGAAAGGAGGAGGGTGGTCTCTGCCCCTGTGTTTGGGGAGATGGAGGAAGGTGGAGAGGAGGGACTTTGGCCTGAGGTTGGGGTGGAGGAGGAAAGTGGAGGAGGAGGGTCTCTGGAGGAGGATGGAGATGTGGTATGTGGTGGGAGAGGGCAGCATGCTCTGGCCTGTACCTGGGGAGGGATGGAGAAGGATAGGCTTTGGCTCTGTGATTGGGAGGGGTGGAGGAAGGTGGAGAGGGGGACCCTGGCCTGGGATTGGGGGATAGAGTAGGGTGCCTCTGTTACCAAGCAAGCGCTCACTGCCTGATATGCACAGAGGTCAATACTATGACTTTGGGATTTTGTGAAAATAAAATGCTTTATTACATTATCTACCAGCAAGGGGACAGGAGGCAAAGCTCAACTCTGTTTCCCAGATCTGAGAGCTAAGGGAGATTTTATGGGAATGGAAGTTGAGAGGTAGGGACAGAAGTGGGAAAGTTTGACTTGGCTTAGTCCAACTGGCTAATTATAGAGCTGTCCATATGTGGTAAAGTGGATTTCAAGCTGGATCTTCCTTATTGTGGCACCTCTCGCATTTGATTTGCTTCTGATGACTCCCTGTCTTTGTAATCTTGGTTCCGAGGAAGGTGACCTTATTCCTGGTGTCTCAAAGGTCATCTATAAAACAAGAGTCTATGTTTCTGTGCATGCTCAGGTTATATGAAATGTGGTTAAACACGCTCAGAGGAAACGGTTACAGGACCAAAGGACATCCCCTAAATCAGTTTTGGCCTGCCCATGGTTTCACTTCCAGGTCAGCGTCTCTCCAGGAAGACTCCAGATTATCCCCCTACCAGTTTTTCCAAGAAGTAGACACATCTCATCAAATGATGTGGAACTGATACACTCTAGTTTTATATCAAAGAAAGACGAATCCTTCTCTTGCCCAGCAGCTGGCCCTGGCAGTGATCCCTGTACTTATAACATGCCTCTCTGTGTCTTAGCCCACCCAGCATCCTTCCCCTTCCTTTGGGGCTTGGCCTGTGTTTCTGTTTGGGTCAGGACTCCTCCTCCATGATGTCTGGGTAGAAGTACTGATGGAGGTGCCCTGCTCCCCAACACAGCCCCAGGCAATGCAGTCTGATTCTCTCCAGGGAATGTGCAAAGATAGAAGGTGTTGAGGGCAGATTGCTTTCCTTCCCTTCCCCTGACAAGCCTGTCACTGTTTCTGAGCTGGGAGCTGCCCTTGTGCCTCCCCTTCCAGAAGCCCCGTAACCCACTCTGCCTTGGATTCTAGAACCTCCTGCCTTCCTCCACCACAAAGCTCTAACCCCGTCTGTCTCCTTCCCTCCTTCCCTTCTGGACAGTTTCATCCCGTCCTTCAATATACTGGTGACAGAGAACAGGTGCCAGTGCAGCCACTCACTGCACCCTGCCTGCCATGAATGGGCCACCTCCTCCCCGGCCCCACCCTGGGCACAGTGGTGTGGTCCGGGAGGGATCCAGAAGCAAACCAGGCCAGCAGAATCCTTCCCAGGAAGAGATCCAAGTACACGGCCTGTTCCCACCCACCGGCGGTGCATATGTCTTAGTGACCAAGAGGAGTGAGCCAAGCCAGAGGGAGCCACCTCCTGCACCGGTCCTTCTCTGAGCGATCAGCTTCATGATCACGTGTCACAAGCCAGTCATTCCCCTTTTGCCTCAATGGGTTCCAGTTAGTTTTGAAACTTGCAACTAGAAGTGCCTTGACACTTTTATCAGAAGGAGAATATTTGGTTTCCATTTTTAGCAAAAAATTGTGAATGTACTAAACTGAAAATACTCCCTAGAAATGAGAAATAAAATATAACAAGCATTCTTTTAAACTCATGGCTTATCACAACATTTGAGGGGAATTTCCAGGGGCCAAAAATAAAGAGGAAAGAGAAAACCAGATTGGCAGAGGGAACTAGGAGCAAATTGTTCTTTGTGGGCCTGACCAGCCTGAGAAAACTGGGACTTTGTTTTCTTTTCCTTCGTTGATTTTTAATTAAACAGATAGTACAGAGGGTTCCTATATGCACCCTCCCCTGGCCTTACAGTTTCCCCTATTATTAACATCTTGCATTAGTGTGGTAAATTTCTTACAACTAACTAGCCAATATTGATACATTAGTAGTACTAAAGTCCATAGTTTACATTAGAGTTTACTCTCTGTGTTGTACAGTTCTGTAGGTTATGACAATTGCATAATTTCATGCAATAATTTCATGACAATATCACACAGAATAGTTTCTCCACCTAATAATCCCCTGTGTTCCACTTATTCATCCCTCTTCCCTCCTCCCAAGCCCCTGGCAATCACTGATCTTTTTATTTTTTATTATTTTTAAAATAAAACTTTATTGAAGTATATCATTCATACATCAACCTACATAAACAGTAACCTTGTAGTAAAAGTTGTGAACTTACAAAACAAACATGCATATCATCATACAGGGCTCCCATACATCACCACACCACACACCTTGCATTGTTGTGAAACATTTGTTACAAACTGAAATAGCATTGTCAAAATATTACTACTAGCTATAGCTCTTATTTTCCCCCAACCCACCTGATTATTAATACCCTGTATTAGTATTATATATTTGTTATAATACATGAGAGAACATTCTCATATTTGTCCTGTTAATCACAGTTCATTTTCCACCACTGGAGCAATCACTGATCTTTTGATTGTCTCTATAGTTTTGTCTTTTCCAGAATGTCAAACAGTTGTAATAATACAATATGCATTTAAATTTCCCACATATCATTTTGTGGCTTAACAGCTCATTTCTTTTATTGCTGAATAATATTTCATTGTATGCATGTACCACAGTTTGATTAACCGTTCACTGATTGAAGAACATATCAGTTGCTTCCGGTTTGGGGCATATATAAACAAAACTGCTGAAACATTCATATGCAGGTTTTTGTGTGGGTATACATTTTTCAACTCCTTTGGGTAAATAACTAGGATTGTGATTGGTAAATCATATGGTAAAGCTATATTTAGTCTTGTAAGAAACTGCCAAACTGTCATCCAGAGTTGCTGTACCATTTTACATTCCCAACAGCAATGAATGAGAGTTCCTGTTGCTCCACATCACTGTCAGCATTTGGTATTACCAGATATTTGGATTTTAGCCATTCTAATAAGTGTGTAGTGGTATCTCATTGTTGTTTTAATTTTTAGTTCCCTAATGGCATATGATATTGAGCATCGTTTCATATGCTTATTGGCCACATGTATATCATCTTCAGTGGGGTGTCTGTTCAGATTTTCTGCCCTTTTTTTAAATAATAATTTTATTTTTTATTTTTTAAAAAGATACTTAGATTACATAAATGTTGCACAAAAATTGTAGGAATTCCCATATGCCCCATCTCCCACTCCTCCCAGAACCTCTCTCATAAATATCCTTCATTAGTGTGGCACATCAACTGCAATAGATATACATATCTTGGGGCTTTGCCACTAAGCATGGATCATAGTTCACATTGTAGACCACACTCTCTCCCACACAGTTCTGCATGTTATATAATGATATAAAATGGCCTATATCTACCATTGTAATGTCACTCAGGATAATTACCAAGTCCCCAAAAAGCCCCTGTATTACAACTGCTTTTCCCTCTCCCTGTCCCCAAAGCATCTAGTGGCCACTGGCTCCACATTAATGTTGTAGTTTCTTCCATTGCTTGAATCACAATATGTTTATAGTAGAATACCAGTAAGTCCACTCTAGTCCATAGCTCTCCCCCCAATCCTGAGGAGTCTGGGATGGTGATGTCCACTCCACCTCCAAGTGAGAGGGGGCTTATATCCCATAGATAAGATGGATGGCACATGGACATAATCTATGGTAAAGGGATAGAGTGTGGTTGCATGTTGGGGGATGGGGCAGATGGGTGGTGGTGTTCCTGGGTTTGGTGGTGCAGCGCTGGCGGGTGGGTGGATTAGGAAGGGCAGGTTCAAATTCCCAGGGCATGTATCTGTGAATCTTGACATTCTATGGGTCGGGATAGGGTGGTGTCATGTGCCCTGGGGGACTGTGGGGAAGGGAACAGTTAAGATCTAATGGGGTGTTTGGTGGTCGTGGGAAAGGTTTTTCATTACCTTACAGTAATGGACACAGGACATGGTAAATATCATCAAAATTATTAAACTGTATCATCTGAAAAAAAAAAAAAAGATGGATGGGGTTATCCTCCCTGCAGCTGCAGACTCTCTCCATTCCCTGAGATGGCCATTGTCCATCATCATCTCCCCACCAGGTGTCCAGGGTGAGTCCATTGAGCTGTAGAGTAGGAATTGCAGCTCCACTGAGATTCCGGGCCCAGCTGGCACATGGACAGCCCAAAGATTATGGTTTCTGGAAGTACACCTAAAAACTCTGGCAACACATATAGGTTAGAATAGAAGGGACAGATGGACCATGTGCAGGGAATACATATTTGGGTCCAACTCTGTCACTCTCAGGAGCAAGGATTCCAAAGTAGGGCCCACTGATAAGGCACAAAGCTCTGGGGCTATCCACCCTGATATAGGACCTGGGTGTCTCCAGAGCCCTCAGGAGCCCTCTGTTTGGGGTGTATCCACATTGGAAGCCTATGAGGTCCTATTGAGATGTGCATAAGCATTATCTCTGGAATGACCTCCCGACTCACTTCCATGTCTCTTAGCCATATAAACTCATTTGTCTTTACCTTTTCCCTCTTTTATTCGAGGTCTTTTTCCAGTTGTATTGCCCATTGGCACTTGTTAGTAATCCATTGTTGCCAGAGAGGGTCATCCCCAGGAGTCATGTCCCACACTGGGAGGAAGGTAATGCATTCATATGCTGAGTTTGGCTTAGAGAAAGTCCACATTTGAGCAACAAGGGGGCTCTCAGGAGGCAACCCTTAGGCACCCCATAACAATAAGCTAAGTTTCAATATCAAGAGCCAAGACTCATAAGGCTAGTCATCAATAACAAGAGCCCCTCAGTGGATCATCCTCCTTTGCCAGACACTGCCCCTGCACTTGGGGGACTGTTGCTACTCCCTTGGAGAATATGTCAGAGCTGTCCAGGATGGGAATTCAGTATTCTCTTATTTATTGAGTGGTTCTACACCCACTCATGACCATGCCCCATGAGCATTTGAGCAATTTTATATACCTTTTATGTATGTTCAGGTGAACTTCCTCCCATTCACCCCCCATCCCTGACACCCTCCACCAATGATCCTCTGCCACACCAGTTGTAACCCTTCTGTGATCCAAAGCTTCCTTAAAGATGAAGCCAATACAATAGCCAAATACAAATAATAGGAAAATGAAATAATAATGATGTTTAAATGTAAGAGATAAAATACATGAAAGCTTAAAAAAAAAAAAAAACTAAAACTAAAATTAAATTAAAGGATTGGGTTATTAAAAAAATGAGAAAAAATTAAAAAAAATAAATAAATAAAATAAAATTTTTTTGGCATTCTGCCTTTTATCACTGCACTATCTGGTGTCCAGTTTGTACCGTGGCACCTTCCCCCTCTCACTCCCCAGTGTCTCATTATTTTTCATTTAATTTTCAAAGAAGTTTTAGGTCACAGCAAAATCACACACTGAATACAAGACACTCTCATATACCCAACCTCCTCTCCCTTTCCTCACCCCATATTAAAACCTTTTTGTATGTGGATGGTAGAATTGTTATAACTGTTATACAGATAGTGAAACAGCTACTAAACATTGCCAATGGTTTACAGTATGGTTTACATTTTGGATCGTACACTTTCATAAATTTTGGTGATATTTACCATGTCCTGTGTCCGTCACTGTAAGGTAATGAAAAACATTTCCACTGACCACTAAATACTTCCTGTTTAATCTATTATGATCCTCTCTCCCCATCCCCCTGGGTCCCATGACGACCCCCTGGCTTGACTCATTGGATGACAAGATTCATAGTTACATGCAACAAGGGGTCATGACACACTGGTTTGTCCTCCACTATTAGAAACCACCCTTGCTCTTAAGAGATGCCCACCTGTCGTCTATTTCTGCTCTCCTCTCAGTATCCTGGGTATTCTAACCCACACTTCCCAATCTACCCACCTGTCAACCCTGCACCACCCAACCCAATATATCACTACCCTCCTGTCCTATTCCTTCAATACACAACCACAGTCTATCACTTTACCATGGGTTAAGTCCATATGGGTGATGGCTCAGAACTTTCTCTTTTCTTTCTCTTTCTTGTACACCTATCTTTCCAACAATAGTTCTCAGAGACAGCTCAATTTCCTTACTTCATATCAGTGAGGTCATGTACTATTCATTCTTCAGTCCTGGCTTGCTTCACTTATAAGGTCTTCCAGATTCATCCATGTTATCCCGCATGTTAGCACTTTATTCCTTCTTACAGCTGAGTAATATTCCATTGTATGTATGTACCACATTTTGTTTATCCATTCATCTGTTAATGGGCACCTGGGTTGATTCCAACTTTTGGCAATAGTGAACAATGCCGCTATGAACATTGGTGTGCATATATCTGTTCATGTCTTTGCTTTCAGTTCTTCTGGGTATATACCCAGCAGTGGAATCGCTGGATGATATGGAAGATCTATAGTTAGTTTTTTGAGGAACCACCAAACTGTCCTCCACAGTGGCTGGACCATTCTACAATCCCACCAGCAGTGGATGAGGGTTCCCATTCCTCCACATCCTCTCCAACACTTAGGTCTGCTGTTTTTTTAATAGCTGCCATTCTAATGGGTGTAAGATGGTATCTCAATGTAGTTTTGATTTGCATTTCTCTAATAGCTAGAAATGTTGAGCATTTTTTCATGTGTTTTTCAACCATTTGTATTTCTTCCTTGGAAAAGTGTCTTTTCAGGTCACTTGCCCATTTTTTTAATGGGTTGTTAGTCTTTTTATTTTAGAGGTGTAGGATTTCTTTATATATGCAGGATATTAGGCTCCTATCAGATATATGGTTGCCAAATATTTTCTTCCATTGGGTAGGATGCCTTTTTATTTTCTTGATAACATCCTTTGAGGTGCAAAAGTTTTTAATTTTGAGGAGATCGCATTTATCTATTTTTTTCTTGTGCTGCTCTGCTTTGGGTGTGAAGTTAATGAAACCATTTCCTATTACAAGGTCCTGTAGATGCTTCCCTACATTATCTTCCAAGATCTTTATGGTCTTGGCTCTTAAATTTAGATCTTTGATCCATCTTGAGTTGATTTTTGTATAAGGTTTGCGATGGTGTTCCTCTCTCATTCTTTTGGATATGGATATCCAGTTCTCCATGCACCACTTGTTGAAGAGGCCATTCTCTCCCAACTGAGTGGGGTTGGTGGCCTTGTTGAATATCAGATGACTGTATATGTGAGGATTTATATCAGGATTCTCAATTAGGTTCCATTGGTCAATGTGTCTATCCTTGTGCCAATACCATTTGTTTTTCACCACTGTAGCTTTGTAGTATGTTTTAAAGTCAGGTAATGTGATACCTCCAACTTCATTTTTCTTTTTCAATATGTCTTCGGCGATTTGGGGCCTCTTACCCTTCCAAATAAATTTTGTAGTTAGTTTTTCCAATTTCTTAAAAAATACAGTGTTGATTTTTATTGGGATTGCATTAAATCTGTAGATTAGTTTAGGGAGGATAGACATCTTGAAAATGTTTAGTCTTCCTATCCATGAACAGGGAATATTCTTCCATTTATTTAAGTCTTCTTTGATTTCCTTTAAGTGTTGTGTAGTTTTCTGTATATAAGTCCTTTACATCTTTAGTTAAATTTATTCCTAGATATTTGATTCTTTTAGTTACTATTGTAAATCATATTTTTAAAAAATTTCCTCCTCAGATTGCTCATTATTGGTGTGCAGAAATGCTACTGATTTTTGAGCATTGATCTTATAGCCTGCAACATTACTGAACTCCTTTATAAGTTTTAGAAGGTTTGTTGTAAATTTCTCAGGGCTTTAAATGTATAGGATCATGTCATCTGCAAATAATGAAATTTTTACTTCTTTTCCAATTTGGATGCCTTTTATATCTTTTCTTGCCTTAGTGCTCGAGCAAGAACTTCTAAGACAATGTTAAATAGGAGTGGTGATAGTGGGCATCCTTGTCTTGTTCCCGATCTCAGAGGGAAGGCTTTTAGGATTTCATCATTGAAAATGATTTTAGCTTTGGGTTTTTCATATATACCCTTTATCTTGTTCTGAAAGTTTCCTTCTATTCCTATCTTTTGCAGTGTTTTTATCAGGAAAGCATGCTGTATTTTGTCAAATGCTTTTTCTCTATCTATAGAGATGATCATGTGATTTTTTTCTTTCAATCTGTTTATGTGGTGTATTACATTGATTGATTTTCTTATATTGAACCATCCTTGCATACCTGGGATGAATACCACTTGGTCATGGTGTATAATTCTTTTTTTTTTTTTAAAGATTTTATTTATTTATTCATTTATCCCCCCCTTGCTGCTTGTGCTCGCTGGGTCAGCTAACCACGCCGTGCGGGCGGGCTTGCCTTCACCAGGAGGCCCCAGGAACCGAACCCGGGGCCTCCCATACGGTAAATGGGAGCCCTACTGATTGAGCCACAGCCGCTTTCCAAATTCTTTTGATATGTTGTTGAATGTGATTAGCAAGTATTTTGTTGAGGATTTTTGCATCTAGGTTCATTAGAGAAATTGGTCTGTAATTTTCCTTTCTTGTGGTATCTTTTTTTGAGTTTGGTATTAGGGTAATTTTGGCATTATAGAATGAGTTAGGCAATGTTCCTTCTACTTCTATTTTTTGGAAGAGCTTAAGCAGAATTGATGTTAGCTCTTTCTGGAATGTTTGGTAGAATTCAGCTGTGAAGCCATCTGGTCCTGGGTTCTTCTTAGTTGGGAGGTTTTTGATGACTGAGTCTATCTCTTTACTTGTAATTGGACTTTTGAGTTCATCAATTTCTTCTTTCATCAATGTAGACTGTTTGTGAGTTTCTAGCAATTTGTCCATTTCCTCTAAATTATCATTTTTGTTTGCAGATAAATTTTCAAAGTTTCCTCTTATGATACTCTTTATTTTGGTGGGGTCAGTAGTCATATCACCTTGCTCATTCCTTATTTTGTGTATTTGCATCTGCTCTCTCTTTTTCTTTGTTAGTCTGCCTAAGGGTTTGTCAATTTTATTGGTCTTCTCAAAGAACCAGCTTTTGGTTTTGTTTATTTTTTCTAGTGTTTTCTTATTTTCTATTTCATTTATTTCTGCTCTAATCTTTGTTATTTCTTTCTTTCTACTTCCTTTGGGTTTAGTTTGTTGTTGTTTTTTCCAATTCCTCCAGGTGTGCAGTTAGGTCTTCAATTTTAGCTCTTACTTCTTTTCTAGCATATGCATTTATGGCTATGAATTTCCCTCTCAGTAAAGCTTTGGCTGTATCCCAGAGATTTTGATATGTTGTGTTTTCATTTTCATTCAATTCTAGGTAGTTACTGATTCCGTTTGAGATTTCCTCCTTGACCCACAGTTTGTCTAAGAGTGTGTTGTTTAGCTTCCATATCCTTGTGCCTAATCTGGTTCTCTGGCCCTTAGTGATTTCCAATTTCATTCCATTGTGGTCAGATAAATTACTTTGTATAATATCAATCTTTCTGAATTCATTGAGAGTTGTTCTGTGGCCCAGCATGTGGTCTATCTTGGAGTATGATCCATGTGCACTCGAGAAGAATGTATATCCTACTCTATTTGGGTATAGCATTCTGTATATGTCTGTTAGATTCAGGTCCTCTAATGTATTATTCAGAGTCTTTGTTTCTTTATTGATTCTCTGTTTAGATGTTCTATCTAATGGTGATAATGGTGTATTAAAGTCCCCCACTATGAGTGTAGAAACATTTATTTCTCCACTTAGTTTTTCTAGTGTTTGCCTCATGTATTTTGAGGCACCCTGATTAGGTGCATAAATATTTATGATTGTTCTCTCTTCTTGGAAGATTACCCCTTTTACTAATATATAGTGTCCATCTTTGTCTCTTGCAATAGTTTTGTGTTTAAAGTCTATTTTGTCTGATATTAGGATAGCTACTCCTGCCCTTTTTTGTTTATTGTTTGCTTGTAAAATTGTTTTCCAGCCATTCACTTTCAGCATTCTTGAATCCCTGGGTCGAAGGTGGGTTTCTTGTAGACAACATATAGATGGGTCATATTTCCTTATCCATTCTGCTAATCTGTGCTCTTGACTGGTGAGTTTAATCCATTAACATTCATTATTATTCCTCTCAATGAATTTCTTATATCAGCCATATTTTCTTTAGGTTTATGTATGTCATGTGTTTTTTTTATTTCTCTTTTTGTCTTTTTTAGTTGTTTTAACACTCTCCTCCAACTCTCTCTCCCTTGTTTTTTCCTTTCAACGTGTAGAACTTCCTTTAGTATTCCTTGAATTGCAGGTTTCTTATTGGCATATTCTCTTAATTTCTGTTTATCTGTGAATATTGTGAACTCTCCATTATTTTTGAATGCCAGCTTTGCTGGATAGAGAATTCGTTTCTTTTAGTACCTTGACTATGACATACCACTATCTTCTTGCCTCCATGGTTTCAGATGAGAAATCAGCACTTAATCTTATTGTGTTTCCCTTGTATGTGATGGTTCTCTTTTCTCTTGCTGCCTTGAGAATTTTCTCTTTGTCTTGAGCATTGGACATTTTGATAATTATATGTCTTGGAGTAGGTCTTTTAGGATTTATACTGTTTGGGGTACTGCTGGATTTTTTCTATCTTTTTATCTATCTGTTCTACTATCTGTTTGATTTAAGATGTACTGTCTTCCACATCACTAATTCTTTCTTCTGCCTGTTCAAATCTGCTGTTATGTGAATCGAGCATCTTTTTGATTTCTTGGATTGTGCCATTCATCACCATCATATCCATTATCTTTTAATGTATGTTTACAATTTCTTCAGTATGTTCTCCCAGTGTCTTCTTAATATCCTTAATCTCTTCCTTCACTTCATTAAGTTGGTCCATGATATTTGTTTGGAAAGTTTTGATTAGTTGTTTGATGTTCTGCATCTTTTCCTGGTTTTAGCTTGATCATTGGAACAGTCCATGTCTTCCTGTTTCTCAGTATGGTTTGTAATTTTTTTTTGCCCTCTGGTCATCATTTTATCTTAATGGATTTATTCAGTTGATTAGCTTCTCTCTCTGCTCTAGAGTTTTATTTAGCTGGTGGTTCTCTGTGTGTGTTAAGTTTTCTCTTTGACACTTTGTTCTTCTTGTATTTCCTTGCTTTTTTCTATGTTCCAATTTTATACTAAGCAGTCCACCTCGCTGTCCAGTTCCCTCCAGATCAATGTCCCCAAGGTTCTCACTCTGTAGGCTCCCAGAAGAGACCACCTGGGCAGGATACTGTCCCCAGTCAGCCGTCTTCTGTGAGGGAAATGGTGAGTGCCCACCTAAACTGACGCCATCTTCTGCCGCTTTTTTCTGCCCATTTTTAAAATTAGGTTACTTGTTTTCTTATTGTTAAGATTTAAGAGTTCTCTGTAAATTTTGGATACAAGTCCTTTAACAGATATGTGTTTTGCAAATATTTTCTCCAAGCCTGAAGCTTATCTTTTCATTTTTTAAATAGTGATTTTGCAGAATAGCAGCTTTTACTTTTAAGAAAGTCCAACTTACCACTTTCATAGATCATGGTTTGGTATTTTATCTAAAAACTTATTGACAAACTCAAGCTCACCTAGATTTTCTCCTGTTATCTTCTAGAAGTTTTATAGTTTTGCATTTAACATTAGGTCTATTGTCCATTTTGAGTTAATTTTTGTGTAAGGTGTAAGGGCTCTGCCTAGATTAATTTTTTGCATATGTGTGTCCAATTTTTCCAGCACCATTTGTTGAAAAGACTATCTTTTCTCCATTCAATTGCCTTGCTCCTTCGTCAAAAATCAATAGACTATACCTGTGAGGATTTTATTTCTGTACTTTCTATTTTGTTCCAGTGATCTAAGATCCTCTTCTTTCAGAAATACTACACTGCCTTGATCACTGTAACTTTACAGTAAATCTTGAATTTGGGAAGTGTCAAGTATTCTGATTTTGTTATTCTTCAGTATTGTGTTGGATATTCTAGATATTTCCCCTTTCCACATAAATTTTACAATCAGTTTGGTGATAACCACAAAATAATTTGCTGGCATCTTTGGGATTGTGTTGAATCTATAGGTCAGTTTGGGAAGAATTGATATTTTATTGAGTTTTCCTATCCATGAATATGAATATCTTTCCATTTGTTTCATCAGAGTTTTATCATTTTCCTCATATAGTTATTTTGTTAGATTTATACCTATGCATTTTTTGGTGTTAAATGTAAACACTATTGTGGTTTTTATTCCAAGTTCCAGTTGTTCATTGCTGATATTTATGAAAACATTTTTTAAACAAATCAATTTTTTTGATACATGTTAATAAAGCATAAATCTACCCAAAGTGTACAATCAATGGTATTTGATATAATCACATAGTTGTGCATTCATCTCTCAGTAAGTTTTAGAGCATTTTCATTATTCCAGAAATAATAATACTAAAAAACAAAAACCAACCAGCCAACCAAACAACAAACAAAACTCATCACCTATCAATCTCTCTATGCTTCCCCTGCCCTACATAGCTGCTATTCTGTTTCCATCTCTCTAGTATATTTGTATTTATATTTTGTAAAAATAGTCTTATATATGCAATATCACACACATTCGTATTTTACATGAGGTTTCACTATGTTATACAGTCCCATGTTACATTTTTTAGCTTTCCTTCTGGTAATATAAATGTCCTCATGTTTTCCCTTTTTCAACCACTGTCATACCCATATAATAGCTCTGCTAGTTACAAACACCATGATATGCTTTTACCATTTTTATTCATTTCCAAAAATTTACAAAAACCTTTTAACCAGTTCTGCACTGATTAACCCTCAGCTTTACATTCTCTACCCTCTTTCTATTTATTGGTGACTTACAAACCAGTATGATGTACGCTCACCATTTCCATTTATTTCCAAAGATTTACAAATAGCCTTTTAACCAATTCTGCACAGATTAACCCTCAGCTTTCCATACTTTACCCTCATTCTGTTTTCTGGTGACCTATATTCTAATTCCATGAGTTTACATAATATATTTAGTTTATAATAGTGCAATCACACAGTAGTTGTCCTTTTGTGTCTGGCTTGCTTCATTAACCATGTCCTCCAGGTTCATTCATGCTGTCATAAGCATCACGACTTCATTTCTTCTTACCACTGCATAATTTTCCATCATGTGTGTACACCACAATTTGTTTATCCATTCATCAGTTGATGCATACTCGATTGTTTCCAACTTTTGGCTATCGTGAATAATGCCGCTATGAACATCGGTGTGTAGATGTCTGTGTCTCTGCTCTCAGTTCTTCTGGGTATATACCCAATAATGGTATTGCCAGGTGCCATGGTAAGTCTATATTCAACTTCCTTAGGAGCTGCTGAACAGTCCTACACAGTGGCTGTACCATTCTACATTCCAATCAACAGTGAATAAGCATTCTTATCCACATCCTTTTGAACATTTATAGTTTTCTGACTTTTTTTGGTAACAGATCAATTTTATTGATACACATTAATAAAGTATACAATTTGTCCAAAGTGTACAATCAATGGTATTTGGTTTAATCACGTAGTTGTGCATTCATAACTTCAATCATTATTAAAGCAATTTCATTATTTCAATAAAATAATAAACAAAAAACAGACAAACAAACAAGAAAATTCCTCACCTCTCAATCTCAGTTTCCCCTGCTGTACATAGCTGCTATTTCTGGCTATTCTCACACAATTATTTATTTGTTTATTAAGCAGTTTTAGTGAGATACATTCACATACCATATGAACTATCCAAAGTGTATATCAATGGCTTTCTTTTTAGCTGTTAAAAAGTCCTTTATTGTAAAATTGCAAAATAAATAGAAAAATAGATTGAAAGAAATTACAAATTTTAAAAGCGAGTACAAAGCCAGGTTAGATTTAATATAATCAACTACAAAAAATAGAGAGCATAGCAACAAACATTTATAAATGTAAATTATAATTCAAATATAATATAAATTAATCACAACATAATTCTACTTTTTATATCACAGCTCTAACTATTGGCATAATCTCTAAGAATGAAATAAATTATTGGTTTAATTATTTAATTTTCATTTAGGCCATAATTCTTTCTAGATAATCAAATTCCCTTGGGAATTCTTCACATCTTATTGGAATGAATTACAGCAGATAGCAATTTGCCAACTCATAGTTTTATGAGGCAGAAAAACTCAAAATCTTGTTCAACAGTAGTCATGCTAAATCATTATTGATCCAAATAGATTATTTTAATTAAAGAGTATGAATAAGAAAGGGTTAAAGAAAAATGAAGTATGCAAAAATATATCTCTCCTCCAGTCCTCCCCAATTAAAAGCAAGTGTTTATTTTGTATGAAAAAAATTACAGAATACTGATCACAGGAACAAGTTGCCAGTTGCACTGAGTCATTATTGTTCATATACTATAATATCATTTTACATTTATCTGGTCTACTCCAATTTTTTTTTTTTTTTTTTTTTGGTTACTATTTGCATGAATACCTTTTTCCAACCTTTCACTTTTAAATTGGTTGTGTCCTTACGTCTGAGGTGGGTCTCTTGTAGACAACATAAAGACAACTCATTTAAAAAAATCTATTCTATCAGTCTATGTCTTTTGATTGGGGAGTTCAATCCATTAACATCAGTGTTATTACTGTAAAGGCATCACTTACTTCATCCATTTTGTCCTTCGGCTCTCTGTTGTCATATCATTCTATTGTCTGTCTTCTTATCATTTAGTTTACCCTTCCTAATAATCTTCATTTCTAAACATTTCTCCAAATCTCTCACCTTTGTGTTTTCCTTTCAGGTTTCAGCACCCCCTTTAGTATCTCTTGTAATTCTGGCCTTTTTTTTTTTTTTTAATCTGGTCTTTTGCTGACATATTCCATCAGTTTTTGTTTGTCTGCGAAGACTCTGAACTCACCCTCATTTTTGAAGAACAGTTTTGCTGGATATAGAATTCTTGGCTGGTAGTTTTTCTCTTTTAGTACCTTAAATACATCATACTACTTTCCTCTCTCATCCATGCTTTCTGATGAGAAATCAGTACTTAATCTTATTGAGTTTCCCTTGTATGTGATGCTTTGCTTTTCTCTTGCTGCTTTCAGAATCCTTTCTTTATCTCTGATATTTGTCATTCTGAATAGTAGGTGTCTTGGGGTAGGTCTGTTCAGATTTATTCTGACTGGGGTGCATTGTCCTTCTTGGATATTGATATTTATTTCCTTCATAAGGGTTGGGAAGTTTTTGGTCATTATTTCCTCAAATATTCTTTCTGCCCCTTTTCCCTTCTCTTCTCTTTCTGGGATACTAATATTGTGAATGTTTGTGCATTTCACATTGTCATTCAATTCCCTGAGACTTTGTTCCATTTTTCCATTTTCTTCTCTTTCTGTTCTCCTGTCTTTTGCAGTGCAGATGTTCTGTCTTCAAAATCACTAATTCTGTCTTCAAGCAATTCAAATCTGCTCTTATGTGCCTCTAATGTATGTTTAATCTCATCCATCATGTCTTTCATTTCCATAAGGTCTGCTACTTTTCTTTGCAGGCTTTCAAATAGTTCTCTCAGTGTCTTCTTAATATTCTTTATTTCTTTAGTCATATTTTCTTTAAATTCTTTGAAGTGTTTTAGGAGAGTTGTATGACTATCTCTGATTAATTGTCTTAAATCCTGTATCTCTTCAGGATATTTGGTTTGTTCTTTCGGCTGGGCCATCTCTTCCCATTTCCTAGTATGGCTTGTAATTTTTGCTGATGTCTAGGCATCTGTATATGTTGGTGAATTTACTCTGATGGCTAATTTCTCTTTCTTGCCTATTATTGTTACTTCTCCCCCCCCCCGCCCCAGCTCTTCTTTGATATTTGGTTCAACTTATTTTCAGTCTTTAAAACTTCCCAGCTTAAATTTTCAAAATCAGACCAGGGACTCACTAGTGTGGCACAGATTTTCTTCCAGGGGTTGGCTACAGAAAGCTCAGTTTTTGCCCATGCAATTTCCAGATTGGCCAGCAGATGGCGCTAGAAAACACATCTTTCCACAAAGGTGTTTCAACTTAGGCTTTCCTGTGTTCCTGTGTTGAATCTGCAGATTGGAGATTCAAAGCTGGGTCTGCTGGCCGAATTCCCTGAAGAAAATCACCCCAACCTGCCCTCCCTTTTCCCTTGAAACAGCTGACAGGGAGGAAGATGTCTGTTTCCCTCTCGCTTGGCTGCAGTGTGCCAGGTATTTTACCCCAGCATAATATCTTGGGAGTGGAGAAGGGGCACCCTTTTTGGCTGCCACGGGAGCTTGGTAACTCACGTTTATCCTTTTGGTTTCTTCATCTCTCTGTCCCTCACCCTCTTGGGAGTAGTGTAGCACTGTCCTGGTCTGCTGACCCCCAAAGCAAGTCCCTCAGCTTTTGTCTCTTTCTTCCTTGTTTTTGTGAGAGCATTCAGCTCTGCCTGTTAGTCCGTTACCATTTTTCCACAATCTCCCTGGGAAGACATTTGACTTTTGTATATTTACTTTATAACCTGCAGCCTTCCTGTGATCCCTTATTTGTCTGAGTTTTTTTGTTTTTTTTTTCCTGTTCTTTGGCATTTTCTGTTATAGACAATCATCATCTGTGAACAGAATTAATTTTATTTCTTCTTTCCCAATCCATATTCCTTTTATTTCCCTTTCTTGTTTTATTGCATTAAGCTAGGACTTCCAGTATGATGTTGAATCGGAGTGGTAAGAGGGGACATCCTTGACTTTTGCCCAGTGTGGCAGTTTGATGTAATTATGAATCCCAAAAATATAATTGGACCATGCTTGTAAACTGATCTGTTAATCTGGGCATGATTAGGTTAGGGTTAGGGCATTGAGCCCCACCCCTTGGTGGGTGGGGAATTGAATATAAAAGGCAAGGCAAAGAACAGTTGAAGCAGTCTTTTGAGAAGCAGTTTTGATGTTGGAAAGAAGGCCCCAGGAGAAGAGAAGCAAGCCATTTGCCTGATCGTCTACAGCTAACTTTGTGGAGGAAACAGGAGCTAAGCCCGGAGAGAAACACAGCCCTGGGAAGAGAGGAACCCCAGAAGCCTGAACCCTGGCAAACACAGGCAGCTGTCTTGCTCCAACACGTGGTAATGAACATTGGTGAGAGAAGAAACTTAACGCTTTATGGCCTGGTATCTGTGGACTTCTACCCCAAATAAATACCCTTTATAAAGACCAACCCAGTTTTGGTATTTCACAATAGCATCCCTTTGGCTGACTAATACACCCAGTCTTAGTGGGAAATCAACAAGTTTTTCCACCATTAAGTGTGATGTTAGTTGTGGATTTTTTGTAGATGGTCTTTATCATGACTGGGTGTTGGGTTTGTCATATGTTTTTTTTTCTCACATCTTTTGATCTTATGATTAGCCTCTTTAGCCTGCTGATATGATTAATTGTTTTTTTTTAATTAATTATTTTGAATTGATTTTAAAATATTGACCAGCCTTGCATACCTAGCCCAAATCCATCTTGGTTATGGTATATAATTTTTTTATATGTTGTTGGATTTGGTAATATTTTGTTGAGAATTTTTGCAACCGTGTTCATAAGCTATGTTGGTCTGCAGTTTCCCTTTCTTTTAATGCCTATATTTGGTTTTAGTATTAGGATATTAAGGTAATTCTGGTCTCATAGAATGAGCTAAGAAGTATTCCATTTGCTCCTATTTATTGAAAGACATTGTAGAGAACTGGTATCATTTCTTCCTCAAATGTTCAGTAGAATTCACCAGTGAAACCATCTGAGCCTGGTGCTTTCTTTTTTTTGGAAAGTTATTAATTATTTATCTTATTTAATAAATATAAGCCTTTACAGATTATCTATTTCTGTATGTAAATTTTGGTAGTTTTTGTCTTTCAAGTGGTCCATTTCATCCAAGTTATTAAATTTGTTGGTATAGAGTTGTTAAAAAATATTTCTTTTTTATCTTTTTAATGTCCATAGGATCAGTTGTGACATTTTTCATATTAAAAATATCATTTTTCATATTATCTTCTCTCTCTTTTTTTCTTGGTTAACCTGGCTAAAGGTTTATCAATTTTCTTGATCTTTTCATAGAACCAGGCTTTTAAAAAAATTTTTATCTATTGATTTCCTGTTCTCAATTTCATTGATTTCTGCTCTAATTTTTATTCTTCTTTCTGCTTTCTTTAGGATTACATTGCTCTTCTTACTCTAGTTTCCTAAATTATTTAGTTTCCTAAAATTATTCATTTAGATCTTTCTTCTTTTCTAATATATATATTCAATTCCAGAATTGAATATATATATTTAATTTAATATATATATTTAATTTTCTAATATATATTCAATTCTATAGATTTACCTCTAAACATTGCTTTTGCTGCATCTCACAAAATTTTTAATATATATATTTTTATTAAAGAAGTTGTGAGCTTACAAAACAGTCATGCATGATGTGCAGGATTCCCATACATCACCCCTCCACCAACATATTACATTGTTGTGGAACATTTGTTACAGATTACGAAAGAACATCATCAGACTATTACCACTAACCATGGTCCCTAGCTTACATTTGCTATATTTTTCCATACATGTTCTATTTTCAACACCATGTATTAGTATTGTACATTTGTTATAGTTTGTGATAGAACACTCTCATATCTGTACTGTTAACCACAGTCCATCTACCACCACATGTTCTCTCTGTTATACAGTCCCATGCCTTGTAAATCTATCTAAAGTGTACACTTAGTAGCTCTCATCATGGAGTTGTATAGTCATCACCTCAGCAAATTTTTGAATGTTTTCCTTAGTGCAAAAGAAAAAGTCCCCAACCCCCCTATTATTGACCCTTAGCTTTGATATAGTACTTTCTTTGATATTGATGCAAGAATATTATAATATTTCTGTTAACAATAGTTCATAAGTTACACTAACTGTGTTTTTTCCAAGCATCACCTTGTTCTTACCACCTTGTAATAGTGACGTGCATTTGTTTTAGTTTATAGAACATTCTTGTATTTGTACTAATAACCACAATCCTCATTCACCTCCAGATTCACTGTTATTCAGCCCCTAGATTTCTTTCAATTGATATTTATGTCCTTATATTACCCCTTTCAGCCACAATCCCATTTATAAACCAGTGTGTTAGTTATACTCACTATAATATGGTACCATCAACTCTATCCATTTACACACATTTACAGTAAAGCTAATTAAAAATTTTACATATATTAAGCATCAGTACCCCTTCTCAGCCCTCATCCTATCTCCTAGTAATCTAGGAGATAGTAATCTAGGTTTTAACTTTATGTATTTTTTCTTCGTATTTAGTTCATATTCGTGAGATCATACAATATTTATCCTTTTGTGTCTAGCTTATTTTACTCAGCATAATGTCTTCAAGGTTCATCGAAGTAGTCACATGTGTCCCAATTTCATTTCTTCTTACAGCAGCATAGTATTCCATTCTATGTATATACCACATTTTGCTTGTCCATTCATTGGTTGACGGACACTTGAGTTGCTTCCATCTTTTGGAAATTGTGAATAATGCCACTATGAATTGGTGTGCAAATGTCTTTTTACGTCACTGTTTTCAGTTCTTCTGGATATATTCCTAGTAGAGGGATTGCCCAATCATATGGTAGTTCTATACTTACCTTCCTGAGGAACTACCAAACTGTCTTCCATGGAGGCTGTGCCATTCTACATTCTCACCAAAAGTGAAGTGTTCCTATTTTTCCATATCCTCTCCAATATTTGTTGTTTTCTGTTTTTGTTTTTTGTTTAAATAATGGTCATTCTGTGAGGTGTGAGATGGCATCTCATTGTAGTTTTGATTTGCATTTCCCTAATAGCTAGTGATAGTGAACATTTTTTTCATGTGCTTTTTTGCCTTTTGTATTTCTTCTTTGGAGAAATGTCTGTTTAAGCGTTTTGCCCATTTTACAATTGGATTGCTTGCTCTTTTATTGTTAAGTTATATAGCATGAACGAGTTTATATAAAGAAATGTGGTTTCCAAATATTTTCTCTCATTGTGTATCTTACAAATTTTGATAAATTGTATATTCATTTTCATTTAGTTTAAACTATTTAAAATTTTTCTCAAGATTACTTCTTTGACCCATCTGTTATTTAGAAGTGTGTGTTTAATCTATAAGTATTTTGGGGTTTTCCAACTATCTTTCTGTTTTTGTTTCTAATTTCATTGTGGTTTGAGAGCATGCTTTGCATGATTTCTTATCTTTTAAATTTGTTAATGTGTGTTTTGTAGCTCAGAATGTGATATATCTTGGTGAATGTTCCTGATGAGCTTGAGAATAACATGCATTCTGCTGTTGTTGGATGAAGTATTCTATAAATGTCAATCAGATCCAGTTGATTATGGTGTTGTTCAGTTCAAACATAACCTTACTGATCATCTGCCTGCTGGATCTGTCAATTACTGATAGAAGAGTGTTGAAATATCCAACTATATTAATGGACATTTTTTCCTTCATGTATTTTGATGCTTTGTTGTTAGGCACATACATGTTAAAGAGGCTATGTCTTCTTGCAGAAATTGACTCCTGTATCATTACATAATGCTCCTCTTCATCCCTGATAATTTTTCTTGTTCTGAAGTCTGCTTTGTCTGAAATTGATATAGCATTCAGCTTTCTTTTAGTGTTAGCATGGTATCTCTTTCTCCATCCTTTTACATTTATTCTATTTGTGTCTTTATATTTAAAGTAGGTTTCTTATAGACAACCTATAGTTGGGTCTTGTTTTTAACCCACTCTGTTTTTTAATTGTTGTATTAAGACCATTCACATTTGAAGTGATTACTGAATAATTGGGGACTTTTGTTTGTTTGAGAGGTTTGTCACTTCTTGTCCTGAATTTGTGTTCCCCTTGAATTTTTAAAACATTTTAATTTAAAAATAATTTTAGACATGTGGAAGTATTGCAAAGGTAGTACAGAGAGTTTCCACACACCCCTCTAATGGTAGCATCTTACATAACCATGGTATATTTATCAACACTAAGACATTAATATTGGTGCATGACTGTTAACTAAACTGCAGATTTTATTCAAATATCATCAGGTTTTTCCACAGATGTCCTCTTCTTTTCCAGGATCCAAGCCAGTGTACTACATGTCATTGAGGAGACTTTTTGTTCATTTTTTTGTTTTGTTTTGGGCGGTTGTGTGATAATTTGGGGGGTTTATTTTAATAGAAGTAAAGAACTTGGCCGGTTTGAGGCAGTGTAAAGGTAAATAAAAGTGAATATAGGGGAAAGAGACCCTTTGTCTCTCACCCCCTTTTTAGAATATCTCTTTGTAGGACATAGTGGGCCTGAGTCCTTTTTCTTACTTTTGGAATATAGATAAATCTCTCTAGGGACCAGAAAAGCAGACTGCAGTTTTTTATGAAACTAAGATTTTTCCTAGGTCATGGGTCACATTACCCTTTGAAATGTAAAAACATATCACCAGAGTTAAGGTAGGAACTTATCTCAGGGTACAATCATTTATCTTTTAAAAGATAAGCCTTATTATGCTTTTGGAGACAGTCGATTAACTAAGAAATAGCTACATCAATTCCCAAGTAAACTTGTACCTGCTTTGCTGTATAAATTGTGTGGAATTTAGTCTCTTGAGGGCTACCTACATGCACATTCTCTGTTATGCTTACTCAGTAATAAACCAGTTTTCTTTCTTTCCATATTGATGTGGAGAGATCTCTCCATGTTGGTGCTATTTTCACTTCCATAACAGCAGTTAGAATCAAGTCCTCCATTTGCAGCTGGTACCACTGAACGGTCCCCCTTTGTGACAGGCAGACTATGAGCAAAGGAGGTTCAGGAAGAATTATTTACCTTGCCTGGGCTCTGAATTTGGAACAACAGGCCTGTCATCATTCATGCAATGATAGAGTTCTAATTTAGTTCAGGAACACCCAAGCCAAAAATTATCATAGAAAGTGGCACCTGTCTGATAATACCTTTGGCCATCTGGAAGAGGTAAACAAATGGAGAGCCAGAAGCTCAATGAAACCATTAGGATTCCCACAGATAACATCCCATGGAGCATGAGGACTTTCATGTTTATAGAGCCCATGAGAAAACTACCACTAGCAGGAGTTAGCAGAACATGACCTCTAAGTGCTTCAGATAAACTTACTTGATGTAGACTTTAAAATAGGTGTGTTTAAATCAGACAGACATGGAAAATACACCACTGAACTTAGAAACATGACAGATGGTTTAAAAAGCAAACTAGGCACAGCTTTTATGAGAGAATTAGGGAATGTCAAGTTAGATCTTCCACACCAAGAGAGGGGGAAAATGCTAAAAATATGAAAAATATGAAAAAGAGGCTTAATAGGCATGGAGAAAAGAATAAGAAAGTCCAATCTAAGAATAATTTGAGTTCAAATAGGAAAGAATGGAGAGAATGGAGTATGGCAATATTAAAGAAATAAAATCTGATGATTTCTCAGAATGAATTAAAGACAGGAAATCTCAAGCTCAGAAATCACAATGAGCTCCAAGCAATATGAGGAGTAGGTAACACAAAGTTCCTCTTGATGTTAATCATCTCTTATTCACCTCATTAATGAGGGAGAGTTTCCCACTCTAGGGTTATGAGGTTGGCAGAACACATGACATCTGACACTGGACAGATGAGATTGACAACAGCTTGTTAATCACATACCCTCATTGCCCAGGGGAGTAGGGCACACAGGATTGCACACAGGAACAGAGTGTGCACGCAGAAGCTATGAGAGACAAGCTTTGTAGTAACAAGAGGGAGGGGTGACCCCTGGTTCTGCAGGAGGATGTGATTAGCTTGTTTGAATAATTCTGGCTGGCAGAGAACTGAAGCCCTCTATTTGGGATAAGCAGGAACTATGCCTGGACCCCATGAGAAGAAGGGTTGTTGGGCTGGAGGCCCTACCCATGGGAGCAGAGTGGAATGCTTGTGGTTAGGTTATTTGAGGCACTCCCATGTTCCCCAGATGTCAAGGCAGCAATGATATTGGGCCTTACCTTTGGGCTTTACACCACTGCCTCTTAAATGTGAGAGGCTCAAGAACATAAACCACTGTTAAGGGTTGAATTGTGCTCTCCAAAAAGATACATTGAAGTCCTAACCCCTGCTACCTGTGAATGCAATGTATTTGGAAATAGGGTCATCGCAGAAGACTCAGTTGAGCTAAAAGAAGGTCATGCCAGAATAGGGTGGGCCCTTAATCCAATGTGACAGGTATCCTTAAAAGAAGGGAGAGGAAACAGAGACACAGGGGAAAGGGCCAGGTGACGAGGGAGGAGGCAGAGATTGAAGGATGCAACTACAAGCCAAGGAAGGCCAAGGATTGTTAGCAAACACCAGAAGGTAGAAGAAGCAAGGAAGGAGTTTCTCCTACAGATTTCAGATGGAACACAGCCCTGCTGACACCTTGATTTCATCCTTCTAGCTTCCAGAACTCTGAGAGAATATGTTTCTATTGTTTTAAGCCATTCCATTTGTAGTTCTTTGTTTTGGCAGCTCTGGGAAACTAAGACAACCACCTTGGAATACCTTCTCCCTTTATTAGATGAAGGACTTGACTATAACTGCATCTTTAAGAATGAGATCTCTCAGTATTTGCCATTTCCTCTTTCTCTGGGGGGGCTGAATTTTGAATAGAGGCATCTTTGTTCTGTTCAGACAAGGCTGATTTAATACCCATGGTAACCAGTGTCTGCAACGGATGGATTCTCTCTGTAGTCCTTTCTTCTTTTGCTGATTCCTCCTCCTCTACTCTTTAATGAGGGTTTCTCTAATTGATTTGAGGATGTCTGGTTAATTAGTGAGTTTGGGGGGAGTGAACAAAAACGAATAAGATTCAGTCCTTTGCTCAGGCTAATGGAGCGGACTGTTCCCCGGCTAGTCTGGGGCTGTTCGCAGATGGTTTGTTCCAGCCCCATCCTGCTGTGAGCCTGGAGACCACAAGTCGACACACCCGCCCCAGCATTGGCTGCCACTTCCGTCAGCCTTCATGAGTGAAAGTTACTAATATTCTAAGCCTGTGTCTGACTGCTTACTGCTATCTTAGTAGCTGAATTTGAGCATTCCTTCTAGCTCTTTATAGCATATGAGAACTACTGGGTGTATATGTGCTCAGAACATACTTGTTGAATAAGTGAGGACACATGGTTCATGAAACATTAATAGAAGGCATGGTTCTCCAACTCGAGCGGGCACAAATTTCCCTTGTAAACACACACCTGGCTGGATACCATCCCTAAAGATTCTGCTTCAGTAGGTCTGGGTGGGCTCTGAGAGTTTGCATTCTAAGAGATTCCCAGATGATGCTGAGGCTGCTGGTCCAGGGACACACTTTAAGTAAAGAGACCACTTCGAGAAACACATGAGGAAATGCACTGTTTCAGAAGGTAAAGAGGATTTTTCTGAATAATTTGGGTGATGTGAATAGCAAGATGTTGTCCTGAGCACCCAAAGCCTGGCAGGGGGTCGGGGGTGAAGGCAGGCACAAAGGAACTGAAGGGCAAGACAGGCTGACATAAGGATGGTTAGTTCCTATGAGAGCTCAGAACAGACTTTTCTAGCTGGGAGAGGGAAAGCTAGGAAGGAGTCATGGAGAGGAGCCAGTTGTCTGGGCCTTCATGGGTACCTGAGTGTGTGGTGGTCTTAAAACATGTCTCTTTTGCTGCAGAGAGTGGGGCCCGTCTCCCCTTTCCTTGTATCTGGGTGGGTTTGTGGCTGCTTACATCAATAAATAGGTCAGCTTATCCATCAGGCACAGTGCCTAGAGCCCATACTTTCAGTGTCCTGTGAATATGCTTTAATTTATTTTAAGATCAGACAGAACAAATGGAATAAAACAACAACAAATATATAATAATCAACCTAGGATAGATTATATTCACCTCTACACTGATGCAGTCATAAAATATAGCTCTTAATATTTTTATGGAGGAAGGGTTCCATGAATGCAAACATGCCTAGCACCCACAAATGTCCTAATGCAGTTTTGCCAATCAAAATTTTTTTATTTTTTATTTTTAAAACCGTTTTATTGAGATATTGTCACACACCATACAATACATCCAAAGTGAACAACCAGTGGCTTTTAGTATAATCACAGTGTTGTGCATTCATCACCACAAAAAGTTACAGAACAATTTCATTTCTCCAAAAAGAAACACTCCACATCCCTTAGCAGTCACCTCTCAATCCCTCTATCCTTCCCCAGCCCTACATAACCAGTAATCTAATTCCATTTTTATAAATTGATTTATATTTAACATTTTATATAAATGGAATCATACAATATGTAGTACTTTGTGTCTTTCTTTCACTTAGCATGTTTTGGGGCTTTTTGTGTGTGTGTGATATTAATATAACATTAACATACATTTGTTCAGTTTCAAAGAAACACACTTATATATGCAATATGACCCATATTCATATTTCATATGAGATTTCACTATGCTATATTTTTTAGTTACATTTTTTAGTTTTATTTCTAGTAATACACATAACCTTAGACTTTCTCTTTCAGCTGTCATGCCCATATAATAGCACTGCTAGTTACAAACACTGTGATGTGCTTTCACCTTTTCTATTCTTTTCCAAATATTAGCAAACAACCTTTTTACCAATTCTACACAGATTAACCCTCAGCATTCCATTCTCTAACCTCATTCTATTTTCTGGTGACCTATATTCTAGTTATTAACTCCATGAGTTTGCACAATATATTTAGTTCATAATAGTGCATTCATACAGTATTTGTTCTTTGTGTCTGGCTTGCTTCCCTCAACATAATATCCTCCAGGTTCATCCATGTTGTCATAAGCTTCACAACTTCATTTTTTCTTATAGCTGCATAATATTCTATCATGTGTAAACTCCACAATTTGCTTATCCGTTCATTGGTTGATGGACACCTGGGTTGTTTCCATCTTTTGGCAATTGTGAATATTGCTGCTATGAACATTGGTGTGTAGTTGTCTGTTCGTGTCACTGCTCTCTGTTCTTCTGGGTATATATCTAGTACTGGTATTGCCAGGTCACATGGCAAATCTGTATTTAACTTCTTTAGGAACTGCCAGGCAGTCCACCACAGTGGCTTTACCATTCTACATTCCCACCAACAGTGAATACATGTTCCTATCTCTCCACATCCTCTCCAACACCTGTAGCTTTCTGTCTTTTTAATAGTAGCCATTCTAATTGGTGTGAAATGATATCTCATTGTAGCTTTGATTTGCATTTCCCTAATCGCTACGGATGTTGAACATTTTTTCATGTGTTTTTGTCACCATTTGTATTTTTTTCTTTGGACAAATGTCTATTCAAGCCTTTTGCCCATTTTTAAATTAAGACATTTGTCTTTTTATTGTTGATGAGTTGTGGCATTTCTTTATAAATCATGGATATTAAACCCTTATCTGACATGTGATTTCCAAATATTTCTCCCTTTGAGTTGGCTGCCTTTTCACCCTTTTGATAAAGTCCTTTGAGGTGCAAAAGTGTTTAATTTTGAGGAAGTTCCATTTATCTATTCTTTTTTTCTTTTGTTGCTCATACTTTGGATGTAAGATCTAAGAAACCACCAGCTACCACAAGATCTTGAAGATGTTTCTCTACATTTTTTCCAGTAGTGTTATGGTCTTGGCTTTTATATTTAGGTCTTTGATCCATTTTGAGTTGATTCTTGTATAGGGAGTGAGATAGGGGTCCTCTTTCTTTCTTTTGTTATGGATATCCAGTTCTCCCAGCACCATTTGGTGAAGAGACTGTTTTGTCCAAGTAATGTGGACTGAGTAGGTTTGTAAAAACCAGTTGACCATAAAGGTGAGGGTTTGTTTCTGGACTCTCAATTCTATTCCATTGATCAATGTGTCTCTCTTTATGCCAATACCATGCTATTTTGACCACTGTAGCTTTGTAATATGTTTCAAGGCTAGGCAGCAAAAGTCCTTCCACATGTCTCTTCTATTTTAGGATGCTTTTGACTATTCAGGTGCCTTTTCCCTTCCAAATAATTTGATATTTGCCTTTTCTATTTCTCTAAAGTAGGCTGTTGGAATTTTGATTGGTATTGCATTGAATCTATAAATCAGTTTGGGTAAGATTGACATCTTCATGATATTTAGTCTTCCAATCCATGAACATGGAATATCTTTCTATTTGTTTTTGTCTTCTTTGATTTCTTTTAATATTGTTTTGTAGTTTTCTAAATATAGGTCCTATACTGCTTTGTTTAAATTGATTTCTAGATATTTGAGTCTTTTGTTGCTATTGTAAATGGAATTTTTTCCTGATTTCCTCCTCAGATTGTTCAATACTAGTGTACAGAAACATTACTGATTTTTGCATGTTGTTCTTGTATCCTGCCACTTTGCTGAACTCATTTATTAGCTCAAGTAGCTTTTTCATAGACATTTCAGGATTTTCTAAATATGGGATCATATCATCTGAGAATAGTGAGAGTTTTACTTCCTCTTTTCCTATTTGGATGACTTTTATTTATTTTTTCTTGTCTGATTGCTCTAGCTAGAACTTCTAGTACAATATTGAATAACAGTGGTGACAGTGCCTTACCAATCAAATTTGATGAAAAATGACACTAGGTGACTTCCAAGACTGGGTCAGAAAAGGCCCAGCAGCTTCCACTTGTTTCTCCTCGAATGCCTGAACTGGAGGAAGCTGGTTACCCTGTAAGAGGTCTAACTCCCCTGAGCTCATCATGTTGGACAGGTCACAGGTACATCAGCCACCAGCCAGGTGAGTGAGCTTCCTTAGACTCTCAGCTGAGCCCTCAGAGCCACTGTCTGACTGCAACCACACAAGGGCCTCCAAGTAAGAATGACCCAGCCAAGCTCTCCCCAAATTTCTGCCATACAAAACAGTCCCAAATAAAATGACATGTTTTTAGCAGCTAAGTTTTGGGAGAACTCATCATGCAGCAATAATAACCAGAGCATTCGACCAAGGAAGAGAACTCAGAAGTTGGTGCTCTCTTGGGTGGGTGGGTGGGTGGTGGTGATGAGTTGATCAATATTTCCTGATCCTAGCACCTTGCACAGTTTATTTGTTTGGGTCAGTTTTATAGTTAAAAAAAAAAAAAAAAACAACTGATTGTGGACTGTATAACAGTGATTTCAGTGGTGGATGATGATTGTGGTTAATAGTACAAAAACAAGACTGTTCCTCTATTACAAGGTGTTAAAATATGGAGACACAGGAAAATATAATTAATGTAACTTATAGACTGTAGTTAACAGTAATATTGTAATATTTTTACAGCAATGGCAAAGAAGGTACTATATCAATGCTGAGGGTCAATAATGGGGGGTATAAGGAAGTATGGGATTTTTCATTTTGGAATAGGGAAAACATTCTGAAATGGACTGAGCTGATGACAACACAACTCTGTGATGAAACTGAGAGCCACTGAGTGTACACTTTGGATGGACTGTACAAGTCAGGGAAACAGCACAGTGAACCCCATGGTGAACTATGGTTAACAGTACAAATATGTTACAAGAATGTTCTCTCATGAACTATAACAAATATACAATACTAATACATGGTGTAAATAATAGGATGGTATGTGGGGAAAATACACCAAATATAAGCTATGGACTACAGATAACAGTAATATTATGACGATGTTCTTTTGCTATTTGTAACAAATGTGTCACAACAATGTAAGGTGGTGGTGGGGCAATGTATGGAAATTCTGTTTGGTATGCATGATTGTTTTGTTAACTCACAACTTCTCAAATTTAAAAAATTAAAATAAAAAAACCTACAAATCCTGCTCATGACAAAACCAAAACAAAACCAAAACAAAACCAAAACAAAACTGGATTGTGGTTCCACCCAGGCCTGTGAGACGTTTGTTTCTTCAGTCAACAGCCAGGAAGGAGGTAGGAGTTTGCATTACCCAGTTGGCAATGGGAAGTTGTTGAGCAGAGTGAAGGAGGGGAGCAATAGGGCTTGTGCTTTAGCAAGGATGGCAGAGGCTGTGGAGTAAAGACTGGATTGTTGGTGGGGTGGGTGGGGCATGGAGTGGCTGGGGAATGGATACCGGAGGATGGAGCCCAGGGGCAGCAGACAGAAAACTGCATTCTGCTAACTTATGCAGAAAAGGAACTTATTGAAGAATCTCAGCTCTTTTTTCAGACTGATGCGAAGGGGAAAAGGCGCAGGGCAATGGCAGACCAGGCAGCACTTCTGAGGCCATGTCATGCCTGGGAACAGTCTAGCAAGGGTATCGCTGTACGCAGAGTAGCCGTGGGACACTCACCTCTGCCACTGTGAACTTCACTCACTCTCCCTGTTTCCTGGGGTCCAGGTCCAGGTAGGAACT
The DNA here is from genome assembly GCA_026826555.1 of Tolypeutes matacus. NCBI lineage: Eukaryota > Metazoa > Chordata > Mammalia > Cingulata > Chlamyphoridae > Tolypeutes > Tolypeutes matacus. The sequence goes on from JAKSZT010004976.1 coordinate 362,445, forward strand.
TTGAATGGCTAGGGAGTGGGAGAGGAAGCATCCGCCATCCTTGTGTTTTGTAGGGGCCACCTCTTTAAGGTACCCCAACACTTATTTGGATACTGAGTAGCCCAGTCTGAAAAGTAAATTCCACTCCAGCAGGTGAGAAATTGAGAAGACCCAAGGTGTGATGATGGGAAGGGAGAGGGAGCCTGCCTGGAGAGGAACACGGGGTGGCGCTCACCAAGAGTCAGGCTCTTGATACATGCAGGGGAGGTTCAAATCCTTGCTCTAACACTTGCCAGTGAGGTGACTGTGGGCAATTTGTTGACCTCTGAGTCTTTATTACCTTACTTGTAAGATGGGGACAATGATGTTATCCATACATAAAACTGTGACCAAAATGAAATGTGATCATTTTGATAAGAGGTTTATTTTACTTGTGTTACTTTTAGTGGGTCATTGGAGGTAAACCTGGGCAGAGGCAAGGGGTCAAGGTTGATGCTTGGGCTTCTGTTTTGGTAAGTGGGGAGACCAAGAAGCTGTGAGAGGTGTGTGGGGGGTGATATGCTGATTCAACACTGGATGTGCTGTGTCTCTGTGCTCTCAGAAGTCTACACAGATGTCCAGGAGCCATCAGCTATGTGAACCTGGGGTTCAGGTGCATGTCCAGGCTGGAAAGCAGATTGGAGAGTTCTTTACCGATAGATGGTGATTTTGCCATGGGATCCCAGGTGAGGGTGAGAGAATGGTGTCTAAAGGAGCCCTCAAAATAAAAGTGCCTTCATTTGTGTTTCCCCCGTGACAAACTTGTAATCAAGGAAGCCCTGGGGGCTCCTCAGAGGGGAAAAAAAATGCCATGACCTCTTGAGTTTCCCTTTTATCTTTTGAAATTTGAACCAAGGCAGTGACCCTGGTTTATTACCTTTGACCAATAAAAAAATAAAGCTCACCTGTCCTAAACCTGTCCCTGTAAGACAGACAAACCCTGGTCCAATCCATAGGCCTCACGCTAACTTCTCTTCTATGTCTATAAAAATCCTTTGCCATTTCTAGAACCCAAAGCTGCTTCCGTTCTGGCTTCCTTTGCTGCAGCAAAACTTTGGTGTCCTGCACAGAATGCCTTTGGCGCGCCCATGATTATACGTTTAATCCCCCTACTGTGTCTGGGGCACCTTAGACTGGCAGAGCGTCAGGGCCGGTTCTGAAAACCCCAAGGATAGATCTCTCTGCGGAGCCCCCACTCCTGGCTTAGTCTCAGTGAAAGGCATACTCGCGCCTGGCGTCAGGGAGAGGGGCTGGAGTCCTACCCTGGAAAATAATGAGCGGAGAAGCCTTTGCTGATTGGTTAAGTCCCGGATAATCCTGGTTGATGAAGGCAGATCCTGACCTCTTAAAGGATTCAGGATTCCAAAACCACTCTGGGGGCCAGCCCGGGACGGGGACGATCGGGGGGACTCGGCCTCTGGCAACGGATCTGTCTGAACATGTGGAGTCAGAGGGCTGGGAGGAACTCATCCTCCACCCAGCGTAAGCGCAGAGGCGTCTCCCAAAGCCCGCCGCGCACCCCATAGACTCGACACCTGGAGGGGGCGCCCGCGGGAGGCGCAAAGCGTGGGGACGCTGGGGTCCCGCACGTTCTCTCGTTTCCAAGTCTCCTAAACCCACCAGGAGCGACTAGACGAGCTTTCCCCAGTTGGCAGATGCTGAACAAAGCGCTTAGCCAGCCGGGCTCCGGCTGCCGCGCCCTCCATTCCCAGGCGCCGGGGTTCTGAGCGGATCCGGTTCAGTATGCTAGTGGAACTTTGATTCTGGCCAGCGGCTGGGGATAGGGATGGGGATGCACATTAGCGAGCACCGGGCGGGAGGCCCGTGAAAGTGTCCTCCGGCGCTCCGCCGCGATACTGCCAAACAGAAGGCACCCCGGGGTTCAGCTCGCCTCCGCCAGGCCCTGCGGGCCCCTTCCCTGCCGGGGAGGCCGGTGGAGGCGTTAGGGACGCCCCCCCCGTCCAGGAATTACAAGATTCCCCTTAGATTCTCAGTGTGACATGGTTAAAAATCCTTAGTTTCTCTCATCAGTAAAATGGGTTTGGTAAAAAGCCCCGTTCTCCAAGAGGTTGGAGACGGAGGTGAACTGCGGTCCCTCAGCTTGGGTGCCCGAGGTTGAGCTCCCTCTCCGTGGTCTCCCGGAATCTCTGGTCCCTGACGGTCCAGTTGGGGTCTGTCCTTTCTCGGTGATCTCCTGCTTCTCCTGGCAGAGTTTAGGGGAGGGGGACCCCAAGATCCGCGCTGGGGCGAAGGGACGCCGGCTGCACGTGCAGGCTGCAGGCTGCATGCGCGTGTCTTCACGTGCACCTGAATTGCCTCTTACACCCTCCCGGTGCGGATGACCCGGCTTGGACCACCTGTCCCACTGTCTGCCCCGGACGCGGACAAAATGTGGAATCTAGGAGTCCGCCTTGACTGCGGGCCTAAATCCGGATTTACAAACGAGTTAAGAAGCTAGCTGCACGGCGAAGAGCCAGAGCATCTCGGCCGGGTCCTGCACCCCAAAGTCTTCCCCTGAACCCAGAGATAAATCTTGGGGAGAGATTCCTGGCCTAGCCGAAAACGATCCCGGCAGGCGTCTAAAGCCGCCCTCGAGCCTGAGCGAATCAAATGACAATTATCCCAAAGGAAATTTATTGTTTTGCTAATCCCGGGAACAGCTTTCGAGGGGAGATTGGGTCTTCCTTTAATAATGGAAAATTAATGGGCAGCTTCTTGTAATTATCTTTATCGGAAGCCGCCTGTTTAATCTGCAGGTTTAGCGGGAGAGTATCCAATCCAAGGCGCAGCACTTTCGCGTGCTCTGAGAGTTGTCCTCTCTCTCGCTGGGTCACTTCGGACTGTCAGGCCCGCGAGTGGGACTGCAGAGGTTCTCTTTGGGGGTTTTCTTGATTTGTGAAAAGTAGGGTCTGGGGAACGGGTGGGTAGAGTGGCCAGTGATGAAGACAGAAGACAAGAAAGGAAAGAAATGAGGCTGAATTCAGGCCTATTGTCGCCACCGGAGGTCTCCAACTCGAGGCGGGTGGGCCAGGAGTGACTTGCCCACGTATTTTGTTTGGTTCGCAGTTTATTAAAATAGCGCCAAATTTAAAGAATATGAGGGGTTTTCACAGGGAGACCGGGCTGTCTTTGAATAATCATAAACCCTGGCAACAATTAGCCCCGGTGCCCAGGGGTGTGCCCCTGTAGACTGGCCTTATTTCCCAGTCCCACGCCCCCTTCCGGGATTTAGGGTTGTTCTATAGATACTGGCACATACATATACTAAAAAAGTATTCATTGCTTATCTGAAATTCAAATTTAACTGGACCTCTTGTATTTTTATTTGCTTTGAAATCTGGCAAACTTATCCCCATTGTCTTAGCCTGCCCCCACTCCCTCCCCCTCCTACTTGTCACCTGCCTCTGGTCCTCACCCTCCCCGCACCTTGTCGGAGATTTGGACACTGCACAGCTGGACCCCTAGAGTGCCGGGGCAAGGGGGAGGATCTGGCTAGAGGGCGGGATGGCCATGGAGTAAATAAACGTTTTTACCCCCTTTCCCCTTGAGGATCCCCTGGGAAGGCTGTGTTGGTTCTCGCAGTGGAGTTGGCCGACTAGCAGAGGTCAAATTGGTGGTAGTGGTGGAGGTGCGCTGGGAACTGGGGTTCTAGGTATTAGTAGGCTACTAGGCCGGTTCGGGATGGCTTCAGGACCAATGGCAGTGGGCTTCCATCCGGAACGTCTGGAAGGGAAGGGAAGACCACTGCGAGGTGTGGAACCCGCGGCTTTGACAGGGACGGGCAGACAGCGGGATTGTTGTCCCCTCCCTCCTTCCCTCGCCCAGCTGGAGAGGAGAGGGGAAAAGGAGGGGGACTAAAGGGACTGCAGCTGGGAGGGCGGCGATCTCGGGGAGGTGAACTGGTGGCGTCCTCATCTTGTGGGGTCCGGAGTGCCGACGCGCCCGCGACCTGCTGATTGGAGCTCTCCTGCCTTCCGCGCCCGCTGGACGGTCCAGATGTATAAAGGATGGTCTGAGGCGGGCCCCCTGCGCAAAGAGGACTCGGAGGGGTGTCGCGCCTCGCCGGCTAAGAAGCCATGGCCGGCCGAGACGCTTTTGCCGACGGGCGAGCCAGAAGCACCGCGCTGGTGCCGGGCAGCGCCCGGCCCGGCCCGCGCCCCCGGGGCTTCGCCATCACGGACCTACTGGGCCTGGAGGCCGAGCTGCCGGCACCGGTCGACCCCGGGCGGGGATGGGGCTGCGAGGGCCCCGCGGCGGCGCCCTGCCCGGGCCTGGGGCTTGGCGGCTCCTGCCTGGCGCGCGGTGCCCTTCCGCTGGGGCTCGGCCTCCTCTGCGGCTTCAGCGCGCAGCCGTCAGCGGCTCGGGCGCCCTGCCTGCTCCTGGCCGACGTACCGTTCCTGCCGCCCCGAGGGCCTGAGACCGCCGTCCCGCAGCCCCCGGGCCGCGCGCGCCCACCGCCCGGGCTCGGCTGTGAGAAGCGCAGCGAGAGCGTCTCGGCGTCCGGTAATCAGGCCCTGATCCTGACCCTGTTCCCCCGGGCTTCGGGCGGTGCTGGGTAACACACCATCTCCCCACTGCGTCCCCTCCCCCAGCATCTCAGATTTAAGGGAAGGCTGGACCCTAGAGCAGGGCCCCGTGGTGGGGGGAGAAGTATACCCGCAGCTTCACCCAGCCCTCACCCGGTCGACTTCTGCCCAGATCCCTTCTTTCCTCCAGGATCCGGCCCCTGCAGAGCTGCAGGCTCCACCACTACCCAGGTCTGACTCTACCCTGGGGGTCCCAGCAACCCAACAGCCATTTCCCAAGGAAAGGCCTTTCTCCAGCGCCTCAGTGGCGCTAATGTCGGCCTTCGGGAATGGCGTGGGTCGAGAAGGAAGGAGGACTGTCTTGTTCGCCAGCAGAACGGAATTTGATATCCATTAGAACCTGGTATCCAATGGGCGCTCAAATGTTTGCGGAATTGATTGAATCATGGACCCAAGCGCGCTCGTCTTGGGTCCTGGAGCTGTCGGCTTCCCGTCGTGCTGGGTTTCTCCTCTCCTCAAGCCCCCTGCACACAGGAAAGGAAATGACCGCGCCGGTTTCATTGTAGTTTTGCATGGCATTTTGTTCGCAGCCCACCTATTGTCTCAATGAAGTTGCCACGGATTATGGGGAAAGAGAAGGAAGCAGTGGTATTCTATAAGGGATAAGGAATAAGGGCCAAGAAATGGAGAGGTGTGGAGTATAGGGGAAGAAAAGGGAGAATTACACACACACACATAATAAACGTGGGCAAAGGGAAACTATATAACAGAACCTAGAGCTGAGCATCCAGGCAGCCAAGGCAAAAAGGGTACATTAGTTCTCATGGTTAATTAGAGAAAGCATGCCAGATCAGCAGTCAGGTGAGAATATGCCCAGATATGAGCTCTAATAGGAACTTATTCCTGAGTCTTTATGTAAAATAAAATGAAACTCCCTTTTAGTTGTTTCACTAAAAAGGCAGAAACTACTTTCATAGGATTTGTTCTCTCTTCTATGAGAGCTAGTCAAACAAAAGGCAAAAGGCAACTAAATCCTAGTCTGTAGGGCATTTCTGGAAGAATGGCATTGTCCAATAGAAATATCATGCAAGCCACTTGTGTAATGATAAATTTTCATGGCCACATTAAAAAGTAAAAAGAAATGAAATTAATTTTAATACTATATTGTACCTAATCCAAAATACCCAAAATATTATCATTTTACATGGGATCAGTATAGACTTACTAAGGAGATGTTTGACCTTTTTTTTTGTAAGTCTTTTAAATTGACTCAGTATTTTATATTTACAGCAGGTCTCACTTTGGATTTGCCATATTTCAAGTGCTCAATAGCCACATGAATGGCTACCAGATTGAGCAGTGCAGATATTAAATATCATAGTCCAAGCATAGTGTTTCTTTCTTTCTTTCTTTTTTTTTTTTTTCCTGGTGAGCTAATTGATATAAGAGCAAAACTGATATTTTTCTTATTTTTGTCTTTCTTCATTAAATTGTTAATATTTTGAAGCCATTATGTTCTTTTAAAACAGTGAATCTGGCAATGCCTTTCTAATTTTCCTCCTGCCCCCCCCCCCCCGAGCTTTTGTTATGATGGATATCAAAAGCTAAAGCATAGTGGAGTGGTTCTTAAATTTTAGACTGCATATGCATATTGTGGACACACTTGTTAAAAATGGGGTTCCTGGACCGCACCTCCAGAGATTCTGAATTGGTTGAGCAGGGCAACAGGTGTGCTTCTAAGATTCTGATGTCGCAAACCAAAGATTGATGTAGAGGCAAAGATGAAGCAGTTGGAGGCTGAGGGAATTGAATGATTTTGGAGGCTGTTTTAGGAAAAGAAATGTAATTAGTGGCCAAGCAGCTTAGTCCTCACAGTCTGAGCTTTGAATCCCAACTTTGCCATTTACAACCTGTGTGATCTTGGGCAAGCTACTTAACCTCTCTGTGCCTTCGTAAAAATAGGATGATAATAACAACTTTTTTGGAGTGTCTTTATCTGATGAAGAATAATGGGGATAAGGCCTGGGCAATGATAAGTATGCAGAGAATATAGTAAATGATAAAACAAATAAACAAACAAAAACGGTTATCTTTTATTGTTGCATGTTCACATTCCTGGACAGACTTGTGACTCCAACCCCTGAATTCAAATCCTGAAAATAATATGAAAAAATATGCTCACCCCTGAAGTCCTCTTTCTCCGTGTGCCAGCAGATGAGGACAGCCTATCGGAAGACAAGAGTGACCCGAAGTTATCCACTGTCCCAGGCAGGCGGAAGAAGCGGCGGCACAGGTAAAGTGCTAGCTTCCCTCTCCATCCCTTCCAGTATTATAAAACCAGAGCCTGGGAACTAACGGCCCTGGATTATGGCAGCCCAGTGACCTCCTGATTGGAGTGAGATGGGCAGAGTGCCCATTTGGGAACATAATATGCAATTCCCAGGACGCTGCAGGACAGTCTTCCCAGCATTTTAAAGACCTGGTTTCTCAGGTCTTTAAAATGGGTCTTCTCAGGATGAGCTGATGGAATTTGTTGAGGAGAGAAAATGGACTGTGTATCATGTGAACCAAACTTCTGGACTTTCCAGAGGCTATTTAGGGCCAGAAGGAAGAGGTACGGTGTCCCATTATCATGAGGTGACCTTCTAGGGGGTGGATGGCAGGGGAAGCAGGACTGGTCGTCCTCTAAGGCTGGGAAGCTCAGGCAGGCCCCTGTGGACATATGCCCATGTGTGTGTGTCTCAGCAGGACTGTTTTCACCGCCCACCAGCTGGAAGAGCTGGAGAAGGCATTTAGCGAGGCCCACTACCCAGACGTGTATGCCCGGGAAATGCTGGCTGTGAAAACTGAGCTCCCTGAAGACCGAATACAGGTATCCAGGGTCCCTGTTCCCCTTCTCAAACATGCCCCAGAGAACCAAGGACCCATTTTCCTCACACACAGCCACTCCTAAACACCCTGACACATTCTTGTTCACACCAAAGCCAAGGCTCACCTATCTGAAGGCACCACAACATGAGGACTGCCACTTTTATTTATCTCCAGAGGATATTCTCTATAACCCTCCTGTCTTTTCCCCTTTAATTAATGAAATCGTTCTTTAAAATTATACAGTAACAAATGCGCTGCAACTAGCAACTATATAAAGATTTATCAATGGAAAAAAAAGTGATTATCTCTTCACCTCAAACCCTCAAAGGAACCAACATAAATAGATGTGACCTCTCCACATCTTGTCTCCATGTCATATATATATATATTTTACACAGTGGTAATGACTTCTTGCTTGACAACACATCTTCTTGGCTATTCCACCAGGTCAAAAGATATGCTACCAACTCATTCTTTTAAACAGCCAGACCATATTCCACAATGCTCCTTTATTAAGATAATGGGTTTCATGAGAAATCTTGCCAGCAAGGGCCATTGCCCCAGCAAACTCTTTCTGATCAAGGAGAAAAATCAGTAAACATTGATGTCTACTTCCTTATACAATGCCTGATAAAAATACTTTTATTTATTTTTCATTCCTGGCACTGTGGCAAACTTCAGTGGTAATGCATTATTCCCACAATGATAACTCCAGGTGAGGTTTGAGTGAACAGTGAGCATAACACCTGGAAACTCCCAGCTCTAGAAGCTCTGCCCTTGAGTGGACACTTGGCCCTTTCTGAAAGAACTCCATGTGTAGGGGGCCTGTTTCAGCTCCCTGAAGTGTCCCTTGTCATGGATGTCTCTTCCAGTATCTCCCTTCTGTTTTCCTTCCTGCCTTACACCAGGTCTGGTTTCAGAATCGGAGGGCCAAATGGAGGAAGAGGGAGAAGTGCTGGGGCCGGAGCAGCGTGATGGCCGAGTATGGCCTGTACGGGGCCATGGTGAGGCACTCCATCCCACTCCCTGAGTCTATCGTCAATTCCACCAAGGGTGGACTGGTCGACTCCTGTGCCCCGTGGCTCCTGGGTAAGAGAGAAGGGGCCCGTGATGAGCAGACGGGGCTGGAGATGTTGGGGTGTGGCTCCCAACGTTGGGCAGGCCATGTGCAAAGGCAAAGCACTGGTAATTTATTCCCATTCAGATTCACAATGTTACATCTGGTTTCAATTAATTGCAAGGCTTAGAATATCTGGAAAACCACTTCATGTTTTCACTGGAACTGTGTAGGCAGTGTGTAGAAAGGTCATGTCAGGCTGTTTGTGCAGCTAAATATGTATTTGTGATCTAACGCATAATACTTATATTATATGAGATATGTCTTTCCAAACTGTCAAGTGCTATTAGAATTTTTGGAAGCCATATAATATAAATGTTCCAAGATGTCATAAAGGAATCCTGTAGAGAATCTTTTCTTAAGTGACTCATTGTTTCTTGCTCTATCTTTTGGGTAAATCTGGACATAACGTTTGCTGAACAGGAAAGAGAGTTCAGGATGGTGCTGAGTGGTGAAATCTGGAGATAATGAACCCTCTTCCTGCAAGTCAGGAAGTCTAGTTTCTGGTCCTGTTTCTGCCATTAATGACTGGCCACGTAGCTTTTCTGTCCCTCAGTTTTTCAGGGTGAAAATAGTCTACAGTTGTGAGGCCCAAGATTTGGGGCCTGCGTGTTCTCAGGAGGGCGTTGCTCTATTTGCTCCATTCTCTGTTACCAGGGACGAATTTGGCAGGGCTCAGCTCTGAGGGATGAGTCACAAACTCTGCATGTCAGGGGGGTTAGTGTTACCACAGAACGGGTGGCGGATGGCAGCACTGTAGGTTGGAAAGGGGGTGGTTTTTCCATTCAGTAAACAGTTTTTGAGCACCCATCCATCAGAGACTGTGCTGGAGATTGAGGTGCCAAAAATAAATCTGATCTTGAGTCTTCCCTGAAGGACTGAGGAGACTTGAGAGGATTTGGAGGCAGGGAACCAAGCCTACCCCTCTGGAATTACATCAAGCAGCTGGGGACCCCTGAAGGTCAGCTGCTTCCTGGCCTCAGCCCTGCAGCCTTTAAGAGAAACCAGGACCAGTGCTGCCAGACATTCTGATTTTTTTGAGAGGAGCTGGTAGTCTGGCTTTTGAGGAGCCATCTCCCAATTTTTAAATGTATATAAATAAATAAATAAAAATATAGTTTAATTTCAATTTTAATTTACTATATAATCAAAATATACACATAATTTAAATATATATTAATTAAATATTAAAAATTAATATATATTAATTAAATTAAATATATATTTAAAATATAATTTAAAAATTTATATATAAATATATATTAAAAATAAAAAATATCTAAAATCACTGTATATAAACATATATAAAAGTCACTGAAACAAATTATCTTTGCTGGCTGCATCTAGCTGGCAGACAACATTTCTCAACCCTTAATGGAGGGGGAGCCGGTTATTTACATGTCTTTCCTGTAGGCTGTGGACATAGGCACTGCCAAGGACGGTGCTAATGGGTTTTGAGGACAATGATAAGAAATTTACTCAGTTGCTGACTTTAAGGATTATTTTGATTTTTTCTGGTCTTTTATCTCTTGCAAGGGATGCACAAAAAGTCCACAGGGATGATAAGGAAACCAGGAAGTGAAGGAAAGTCGGCAGGACTCGGGAGCTCTGACCCACTCCAAAAAGACTCCAGGTCAAGTCAGGCAGGATCCCAGACAGGCTCGGGCAAAGCCAGCCCCGAGAACAGCTTGGAAGATGTGGCGATGGATCTCTCCAGCTCCGCGCGGCAGGCTCCCAAGAAAGCGCACCGGCTGGCGGGTGCTCAAGCGTACTCAAACTGCGCCGGGCTGGGGGCGTTCCAGGGGCTCAAGCCTGGGAAAGTGGGAGCCTCATGAGGCTCATGGCAAAGGCTGGAACTGAGCACACTCGTCCTGGCGTTCTTCAAAAGACAGAAGTTGTCCAAGACAAACCCTCTTTGTCCGAGGATAAACTGCAGTGCCACTTGCTTTTAAAAGACAAATGGGTGTGGTGATTTAGGGAAAATTCCATCTCATTCCAGAATGGAAACCATTCCTTAGAGGCACTTGAATTAGTTAAATAGGTGTAACATTTCGATCCTCTTTTATAGAACTTAAGGAAAGAGGATTTAAAGTCCAAAAAAAAAGCATTTTTACCGCTGGGCTCATAGATTCAGTTTGATTTTATGATGTATAGGTTAATGGTTCACGTCTGACATCCTCACTCTGAATTTGACAATATAAAATTATTTTACCTCCAGAAGAATCAGATATCTTTATAGACCATGAAGACTGCATATAGCCATATAAATGAATTACAGACTTTCATACTTTTTACCTTGAACTTGGATTTGGACATTTCAATTTTCTTGTTATGCAATAGTTTTGTGTTCTCTTGAGTGTCATTTGACAGATTATATGTATGGGAGCTCATAAATAAGCAATAAAGAAAGTCATTACCCCCCCCCTTCTGAAGTAGCATGGGACTATATTTAAACAATTGTTGAATGTCTATAAAACATCATTTCAAGGTCAGACTAGACTTCTTAGTCTTTATATCTGAAAGCACTTTAGTGATTTGGATTTTATGAATGTTTCCTTTACTTATTATTTAAAAATATAAGAATAAGTGTGTTTGTTTCTCAGTGCACTTCTCCTAGTTCACACGTGCACATCTCCATGGTTGCCAATCCTTTTCAATCTCAGAACTTCCAAAGCATTTTATTCTCTCATCCTGTGTGGCTTATCCTTTGTTGTTTTTAGACTCCCTTGCTAGACTGTAAGTTCCTATGGGATAGGAACCATGTCTAATTCATCTTTTGGAATTTAGAATTGAGAGAGAGAGATTACCTGTGACGGAGGGGCAAATGCGTAGCTTCAAGAAGCAGGTGGGGGGAATGGGTGTAGACCAGTGGTTGAGTGCCTGCTTTCCATGTATGAGGTTCTGGGTTCAATCCCCGGTACCTGCTGGGGAAAAAAAAAAAAAAAAAAGCAGGTGGCACAGGTGGAGGGAACCAGCCACTTTCCACAGCTTTCTCTATAAATGATCATAGTGATTCTTCAGGCAGGACTTGGTATTCCCAGCTCTTCAGATGAGAATGAGAAACATTTCTTTGGTCTATTTTTCTCATCCCACATGTGTTCTGAACTATCGTGAAATTAAGTATCACTTATTCCTTACTGTAGAAACAGAAAACAATGAGCCCTATTTTCTTTTATTCAATCCTGGCTAACAGAGATCATGGCTGAAACCTGAGACTCAACCTCTAAAGAGCAGTTGTGGGCAAAGAATGCTAGAAGGGTAAGAGAACACAGACCAGGTTCTGAGGCTCTGTGCTCAAACTTGTTCTGGATGTCTTCTGCCTCCAAGGGGTTCCCATACATTTCTTTATGCTCATTCCTCAAATTCTTGCTTTCATCTCTCTGTCTTGGTTTATCCAGGGTTGAGTGTGGAACAGGGGCTTGTAACCTGAATAAATTATATGCATTACAGTCATAAAATAAAATACTATGCAGTCTCCAAAAATGATAAACTGTATTTACTTACATGGAAAGATATCTGTTCATGAAATGTAATTGAATGAAAATCTCCAAATGAAAGAAAATTAAAAAATAAAGCTACAAGTAGAAATGAACAATCGTGTAAATCATAATATAAATGAAATAATAACTTTAACAACTGGCTCTACAAAAAATATATACAAACGGACAAACTTCTATGCACCATCATAGAGAAAAAGGAGAAAACAGGAATATGCAAAAGACAAAGAGGGTTGAACTACTAATACAGACTATTTAATTTTATAAGAAAATATTATTCACAATCAAAATGCATATAAATATGTTTTAAAAATCTCCCACAAATGGGTAAATTTCCTGGGAAAATACATATTACTAATAACGAAAAAGCATGAAATAGGAAAGGTCCATAACCAGAAAAATCATAAATAATTATACTATTTAAATAGTTCTGGGTCTAGATTGAATTACGTGTACATTGAAGTCTCCAATTATTGTAAAACTATCTATTTCTTCCAACTCTGTCAATTTTAAGACTTTATTTTGAAATAATTTCAAACTTACAGGACAGTTGCAAAAAAAAAAAAAAAACCCTGCAGAGAACTCCAACATATTCCCACAGTCTGGGTACCCAAATCTACCAATTTTAACATTTTGCCGTCTTTGCCGTATCATTCATTCTACCTATCAATGATTTATCTATCTCTATCTATCATGAGCTATCTATTTTCTATCTCTAATGATGAGCTATTTTCTGTACATTTGAGAACAGGTTACAGAAATAATACTCCTTAAGCACAATATTTCCATGTACATTTTCTAAGAACAAGGATATTCACTTATGTAATCAAGTTCAAGAAATTTAACATTGACAGAAAGCTTACATTCTGTATTCCAGTTTTTTCGTATGTTCCGATAATGTTTTCTTGAGCCTTTTCTCCTCCATTCTTAGATCCCATCTGGTATCATGTATTGCATCTAATTGTCATTATCTCTTTAGTTTCTCTTTTTTTTTTTTTAAATTGTGGAAACATAATAGATACAACATAAATCTTTCCATCCCAGCACCTCCCAACTTACTATTCAGGGGAATTAATCCCATTCACAAAGTTGCAGTACCCTCACCACCTTCTATTACTAGGACTTCCCCTTCCCCCAAACAGAAACTTTATACTCATTTTACATTAACTTCCCATTGCCCCTGCCCTTCTCCCCTGATACCCTGTACTCTACCTTCTGTTCTCTAGGAGTTTCCATCTTCTCTGATATATATATATATATATATATATATATATATATATATATATATATA